>APFE031416996.1:0-10046 GCA_000404065.3 Pinus taeda | reverse complement strand
TTTTGTTTGGTTTGAAGAGTATGTATATTGGAGAAAAGTTGGTAAAATTTGGTAAGGTATTTTTTAAACTAAATTTGAATAAAGTCAATATATATTGTTTTTTAAAAGATTGATTGGTTTTAAAAAATAGAGTTCCTTTACTGGGAAATAAAGTACTAACTTATATTTTTATGGTTTGGAAAGAAACTGTTTAACTAAGATATAATATGTCATAACATTTTCTTTATTTGTAAGGGAAATTTAAACTTTAAATTTTATGGTTTACCCAATATTTCATAACATTTAAATAGTTAACTAATCATATCATTAAATATGGTAACATATTTAAAACGAAAACCAAATAAATTAAAATATAAAAATTAATTAAAAAAACAACAACAATATTTAAAAACCCAAAAAAACATGAAATATAAACCCACAAAAAAAAAAAAATATCTGATTAAAGACGACCAAAAATACTATCAGAACATATTCTCTTAATGTAATGTCTTTAAACAAAATGATATAGTCCCTTCAAACAAGACAATATATGATACTTAATATCAAAGTCAAGGGTCGTACATTGATGTGTGGTTTGACGGTAAGTCATTTGGGCGAAGCCCGGCAGACCGAAGTTCAAATCTCATTGAGTGCAGTGACCTGTTATGGTGGAGGCTAGAGGGGCGGACTCCCCTCTCGATGAGTCTGCTCTTGCTAAAATCATAGGGTATATGAGTCTGCTGTTGCTAAAATCATAGGATCTTAGTATACCCGACTTATATGTGGTTGGTTATACTCTTGGTGTTATAGTGGCAGCTATGAGGTTTGATCCTGGGTC
Source organism: Pinus taeda (assembly GCA_000404065.3). NCBI lineage: Eukaryota > Viridiplantae > Streptophyta > Pinopsida > Pinales > Pinaceae > Pinus > Pinus taeda. The sequence goes on along the minus strand of APFE031416996.1, from coordinate 9,229 downwards.
TCCCCTGGATTAGGCCTAATAGTTACCGATTCACCATGTGTTAAAAAGAAAATATCAAAGTCAAGGCCCGTCGGCTGTAACTCAGAAATGATATATGATATTAATATGAGAGTCAAAGGCCATCAGTTGTAACTCAGAAGGATGAATTATTAATTAAACAATAACATAATACATTATACATTGACAAATCCTTTCACCCCATGAGAAATCTACAGCCCTTGCTCCCACTTCTACCCTTCAAGGATTGTTGCCCTCCACACCACACTTCTTTCATTGAAGGATTATCACGCTTCACAACCGCACACTTTTTTGTCTGCTTTTCAAATCTTCGTTTCACATGGCAACCAATGCTAATAAGAATTTATTCATGGTAAATATTTCTAATCAAAGGATCAACTCCGCGCTTTATTTAATCACACGTATCTATATAGTGTGTGCAACTGCATATCATATATTCACGGGCACTTGGGTTTGTTGCTATGTGTTTTCTGGCTGGCATAGCACGGGCAGAGTTCCTCGTTTCCAAATGTGCCAGGGGGAACACAATTGCATCTAGCACAACATGTACCGCAGGCTATTAAACACATGTTTTGGCGGGATGGTTTTGCGCATCTTCGTCTACATTCTGCCTGACAATCTGCATTCGAGAATTAAAAGAGACAGTGATGGCAAGGATCAACCCTGAATTCATACTCAAGTTTAAACTACTCAACTTTAAACAACAAAAAAGAAGATAAACCATGAAAAGGTTCAGGAAACAACAAAATATCCCTAATATAAGCTTGAGTTGAAATGCAAAAGTTCACGAAGATAGCAGCACAATTAGCGGACACATAATGCCCCTAAGGTAAAAAGCGAAACCGATCAAAAACGACAAAATGATTGCTGAAAGGACCAATGAACTGTCAACTAAATCCTGAAGTAGCAGTGAACATTAAGATAAGTTCACAGGAAACAAAAAACTAAATAAATAATAAAATCCAACTATTATAAATAATAAAATATCATATATTATAACTTTGAGACCATATACCTATGGTTTGCAGAAGTATCTATTCATCCCACTTCTTTGGAGCTGAAACCATCGAAAAGTGAAACGAAATGTCATCAGTTAGACAAGTAACAATTGGACCTACTATGTTGTTCTTGAATATAACTCGTGCTTTAAATACTCGTAGAATTGCACTCACCCGAATTGTGGTTGAAGCTCCAACCTCAGCAGGTTGCACAAACATCTGTCTGAACTTACTCCAGAGAATTAGCTGCTCGACACTCTTTGCTTTGAACTTACTCCGGACTTTAGACAAGGCGTTTGTAGACCACCATGGACGCCTCTGCATATGCAAGTAGTTGGCACTTGCAGGATGCAAGACACTGCATGCATGACATGGAGAACATGTAGCAAAAACTTAGGACAAACTAGGTGGTGCTTTCGATAAAATTTTCATCTCTGAAAACTTTGGATAACAAAAAATTTTCATCTCTGAAAACTTTGGATATCTTATTTTTACCCTGAACATAGTGTCTTGAAAGCTGCGAAGGGCACAATAAGACCCCCAACTTTGTTGTCCAATAAAAAATTACATAATAAATTTTATATTATTTTGTAATATGAAAACTTTGGTTAAAGTTGTGATGTAGAGAAATATTTTTTGGTCAAACAATAGATTAATACGCCGTCAACGGACAATCGATCGCTAAGAGTCCCAGGCAGGGACTAATAGAAAGGAGGCGGGGATGAAATGAATCATGAAATCCCGTTATATTGAAATCTAATAAATTCTATTAAGAAAGAAGACTTGAGAAAGAAGTGAATAATAAAATTCCATTAGTTTATTTAAATGCTTGGAAAGAAAAGGACCTAGCCAAGTGGTTGTCGGTTCATTGAAAATTGTATGATTATCTTTACATGGTAGATTATTATTGCCTTTTACACCTAGAATCTTTATTTCATGGGAAACCATTTATGCGTAAAAATATTCGAAGGTATAGTGTAAAGCCACTAAAGTGTTAACAATAAGATCAACATGCTTAAGAACTTGCTCAAATATAAAAATACTCCAATGTTCTCTTTGGAGCTTCATCAGCATTGATGAGAAACCAATGTCTTATTATCAATCAAGACTTTGTTGTTAATTTAATTCGCATTTTCCCTATGCACTCCCAAATGGAAGAATAGGTTGTCTAACATCCATAAGAACATTTTTATTATTAATATGTTGACATGTTATTGTATCGGTGGGTATTATGATTCAGGTGATATAGGGGTTATAATGATGGCAACTCATTGAGATGACAAATCACAATTCAGGTCACATAGAATGAAAAAACAAAGGTATACACATGTTTATCTTGAGCAACCACCGTATACATGGAGGTTCATTGAAAAAAAAGGGCGTATACGTACACTCGCACTTTCACGGAAGGAAAGGCGCGTACATGTTGGAAACCTAAATATTGGTTCATGGTATTTGATCCATGGTATTTCAGTATTGATCCATGGTGTTTGGTCTGAAGTGTTGACCCCAGGTATTTGGTCCAAGGTATTTGTTCTAAGCGGTTTTGGTCCATGGTATTGAATAAGGCTTAGGACTATAAAAGGATGAGAAGATCATTTGGCAAATGTACTCATGAATTGAATATCTAATGAAGAGCAAGATCTAGAAGACTGGTTATTGGGTTATGGTGCACAGCTAGATCTGAATCAAGGAGGAACCTACATGCTTAAAGAAGGATAAGTTCTATTGAGGGGTCAAAATCTTAAGGCTTGAAGAGAAGTATCTTTCTGTGGTTTTGATTTCTTATCTGAATAACTAGAACATGTTGTAATATGTAAATATGATGATCTGGGTATATTTGATGTCTGAAGTTATTGTAAAAGTTTAAAGCATCATTTACAGATCTGTACGCAGGTTCACTTTAGCAAATGCATGTATACACGCTTGGTCTACATACCAAAAGTGCATATACATAGGTTCGCCTTCAGTAAACTACATATGTACGCAGGTTCAACATGTTACAACAGTGTATACCTAATAAAATATGCTTTAACTACTTCTATTTGTTGTTGTAGTGTTCTAGATTATAGCTTGGGTTTTGGTTACTATTTATGTATTCTGGTTACAACATTCTGAGAAGTGATTGTTTTGGTGCAAAGGAGATTGATTGATGCAGATATGTTTGATGGTTGATTTTATTGATGGATCCAGTATGAAAATTAATGAAACATGGTCCCTCGAAGAAAAGAGAAGGTTGTAGCCTTTTGTAGGTAGAAGCCCGCGCACCGGTATAAGTTTGCACCAGTACAAAAATTGTAAAAGGAAGTTTCTTATTAAAAGAAGATAGAGATGATTGTAGCAAGTAGTTTTCACCCACATTGGATTTCCACCTTATATCTTCTGTTCATGTGTGTGATTTTCTGTTCTATTTTACTACTCTTGTTCACTATTTATATGGTTAATGAAGTTCTAATGCAGTGATTAAAGATCAAAATTTAATGGACTAACTAAATCATAAATTTACTGGATATAGGCTGGTAGCATTAATCACAACTATGTATACATGCGAGTTTCCTTAATTGAAGTGGTGTATATGAATCAAATTATGAAATGTAAAAGTTTTATTGATTTTCTAATACTAATTCACCCCCACCTCTCTCAGTATTATTTCCAGCAATTGGTATCAGAGCAGGTCCTTCAGAGGAAGCTTGATCACTTGAAGGAAGATCTATCATCATGAGTAACTACAAAAGAGAGGGATCCATTAGACCACCAATCTTTGATGGGATTAGCTTCGTTTATTGGAAGGTAAGAACTACAACCTATCTTCAATCTTTTGGAATATATGTTTAGGAAATCGTGGAAGGAGGATATACATTTCCATCAATAATTCCTACTGATGCGGCAGGTAAAAAGCATTATGAAACCAATGCCAAGGCAGTCAATACATTATTGGGGAGTCTGTCACAATCAGAATTTGTCAAAGTTATGCAGCTCAAAACTGCCAAAGAAATATGGGACAAGATCATTCTAAGCACGCAAAAATCCAAAGTAGGTAAAAATCGAAGATTATGAAGAAGACGAGGATTATCCTTCCACATCAAATCAGACTAATTTTTGAAGAAGAAACCAATGAAGCACCAAAAGAATAGATAATGGTAAAATAAAAGACTCCATGTAGGTATGTCTAGAAAAATCATCTAGAGACTTAAATTTTGGGACAGAAAGAGGTAGGTGTGCACACAACAAGAACTATTACAGAATCCTCAAGCTATCTTTCATTGCTCTCCTCCATCGAACATCAAAATATAAATGAAGCATGCAATAATGAATGTTGGGTCAAGGCCATGAATGAAGAGCCTGAGCAGATTGAAAAGAATAATACTTGGGAATTAGTTCCTAGACCTCATGATAAAAATATCATAGGAACCAAATGGATATTCAAAAACAAGCTGAATAAAAATGGAGAAGTTATTAGAAGCAAGGCCAGACTTGTTTGTAAAGGGTATGCTCAACAATAAGGTATATATCTTGAAGAAACTTTTGCACCTGTTGCAAGACTTGAAGCCATAAGAATGTTCCTTGCTCTTTCTAGTTTTCAGAAATTTAAAGCATACCAAATGGATATAAAATATACTTTTCTTAATGGGGACTTAGAAGAAGAAGTATATATTGAGAAACTAGATGGATTCATTCTTGGAAATGATCCAAAACTTGTACGTCAACTTAGAAAGGCTCTCTATGGTCTAAAAAAAGCTCCAAGGGTCTGGTATTACCATCTTGATAAATACCTCCATCAACAAGGTTTTTCAAAAGGATCAGCTGATAGTAATCTATATATAAAAATTGACAATGACATATTGCTAATACTTGTTGTGTATGTTAATGATATCATTTTTGGTAGCAATGAACAAGTCATGAGTCAAAACTTTGCTTTGGTAATGCAAAAAGAATTTGAAATGTCCCTGCTTGGTGAGTTGACATATTTTCTTGGTCTACAAGTTCAATAAAAGAAAGATGGTATTTTTTTGTCACAAACCAAGTATCTCAAGCAGTTCTTGAAAAAATATGGCATGGAAGATTCTAAACCAGTATGTACCCCCATGGTAACAAGATGTAGTCTCAGCTCAAATGATGAATCAGCTGCAGTACATCAACCAACCTACAGATCCATGATTAGTAGTTTGCTTTATCTAACAGGTACCCAACTAGACATCATGCATGCAGTAGGAATAGTTGAAAGATTCCAAGCAAATCCAAAGGAAACACATATTTAGGTAGTCAAAAGGATCTTCAAATATCTTCAAGGAACTTAGAATTTTGTTTAATGGTATCCTAGGGATACAAATCTTACACTTCATTCATATACAAATGTAGATTGAGTAGGAAGCATGGATGATGAAAAAGCACTAGTGGTGGTGTATTCTATATGGGTTCTAAATTAGTGTCTTGGTTCAGCAAGAAACAAAGTTCCATTACATTATCTACAACTGAAGCGGAATATGTGGATGCTACATCTTGCTGCACACAAATCCTTTGGATGATGCAAACATTGCAAGACATTCATATCACATGTACTCCACCCATATCCATTTTATGTGATAATACAAGTGCAACCCGTATTTCAAAGAATCCAATCATGCATTCTAAGACCAAGAACATACCCATCAAACATCATTTTCTACGTGAACAAGCACTTGAACAAAAGCTCAAATTGGTGTATGTTCCCTCCAAAGGACAGGTTGCTGATATATTCATCAAACCGTTGTGCAGAGAGACATTTGAATATCTTAGATAGAAGCTGGGAGTAGTTGATGCATCATCTTCCTATTAAATCTTATCTATTTTAGAGAAAAGTGGTTGTATGAAAGCTTCATGAAGCGTATCTGTGTATATATGCCAGTTTCTGTGGATATAGTCGTGTACAAGTTGGTTTGAAGATAAACAGTGGATGAAAGGAGCCTGATATGGGTTTGACAATGATCATCTGGCACAGATTCAGGGGGAGCGTATACTTATAGTAATGCATTGTTGGCATTATCTTAGAAGGTCTTGGTACAAATTCATGGTTGTTTTTGATTCAGGTGGAACAGGCTCACGGGGAGATCATGGTTGTTGGTCTGGATGCTAATTGATAGATGTTGTTGATAATAGTTGCTAATGGCTATCATGGTCTTATTTCAGATGTTTGATCTCTGTTTTATATGTCAAGTATATCTTTCAATTTAAAGGTCTAATATTGTTACCCCACTATGCATGGGATGGATGATAATGTATAAACGATTGGTATATCCCCACTTGGTTGGGTGGATGAGTCAAAATTAGCATATCCCCACTTGGTTGGGAGATGAATGTATGTATGAGCCTTTGGCGATAGGAAGGACCTTGGTGGTGTATGTATAGAGTCATGTTATTTTTTTGGGAGGCCTTGCTTATTCTTAGGGGGAGCATGGAATCGATCATAGAAGCTCAATCAACACTTCAGCATATTAGAGATTTTAGCTGGTACTCGGGGGGAGCATGACCCTTTGCCCTTGATGACAAAGGGGGAGAATGATGTTGTTGTTTCCATCAAGTACAAAGGGCTAGATTGTTGGCATTATGATTCAGGTGATACATGTGTTATACTTGATGGCAGCTCACTCAGATGATAGATCACAGTTCAGGTCACAGAGAATGAAGAAATAAAGGTATACGCAGTTTCACTTTGACCAACCAACGTATACACTCAGGTTCATTGAACAAAAAAGGTGTATACGTACACACACACTTTCATGGAAGGAAAGGCATGTACATGTTGGATAACTAAATTTTGGTTTGTGGTATTTGATCCATGGTATTTCAATATTGATCCATGGTATTTACTCCGAAGTGTTGACCCCAAGTATTCAGTCCAAGGTATTGGTTCTAAGTGGTTTTGGTCCATGGTATTGGGTAAGGCCTAGGACTATAAAAGGAGGAGAAGATCATTAGGCAAATGCACTCATGAATTGAATATCTAATGAAGAGCAAGATCTAGAATACTGGTTATTGGGTTATGCTGCATAGCTGGATATGAGTCAAGGAGGACCTTGAGTGCTTGATGAAGGATAAGTTCTATTGAGGGGTCAAAACCTCAAGGCATGAAGAGAAGTATATTTATGTGGTTTTGATTTCTTATCTGAATAAATGGTGCATGTTATAATCTGTAAATATAATGATCTGGGTATATCTGATGTCTGGAGTTGTTGTAAAAGTTTAAATCATCATTTACAGATCTGTACGCAAGTTCACTTTAGCAAAGACACGTATACACGCTGGGTCTACATATCAAAAGTGTGTATATGTAGGTTCACCTTGAGTAAACTGTGTATGTAAGCAGGTTTGACATGTTGCAGCAACGTATACCTAATAAAACATGCTTTAGGTACTTATGTTTGCTATTGTAGTGTTCTACGTGATAGCTTGGGTTTTGGTTACTGTTTATGTATTCTGGTTATAGCACTCTGAGAAGTGATTGTTTTGGTTCAAAGGAGATTGACTGATGCAGATATATTTAATGGTTGATTTTATTGATGGATCCAGCCTGAAATTTAATGAAACATGGTCCTTGGAAGAAAAGAGAAGGTTGTAGCCTTCTACAGGTAGAAGCCTGCGTACTGGTATAAGTCTGCACCAGTACAAAAATTGTAAAAGGAAGTTTCTCATTAATATAAGATATAGACGATTGCAGCAGGTGGTTTTCACCCACATTGGGTTTCCACCTTATATCCTGTGTTCATGTGTGTGATTGATTGTTCTGTTTTACTGGTCCTGCTCACTATTTATATGGTTAATGAAGTTCTAATGCAGTGATTAAACATAAAAATATAATGGATTAATTAAATCATAAGTCTACTGGATATGCGTTGGTTGCATTAATCATAGTTGCATATACATGTGGGTTTCCTTAACTGAAGTAGCATATATGAATCAGAGTATGAAATGAAAGTTTTATTGATTTTCTAATACTGATTCACTCCCCCTCTCCGTATTATTTCTAACAATTGGTATCAGAGCAGGTCTTTCAGAGGAGGCTTGATAGCTTAAAGGAAGATCTATCATCATGGGAAACTACAAAAGAGAGGGATCCATTAGACCACCAATATTTGATGGGATCAACTTCATTTATTGGAAGGTAAGAACTACAACCTATCTTCGATCTCTTGGAACAAATGTTTAGGAAATTGTGGAAGGAGGATATACATTTCCATCAGCAATTCCTACAGATGCAGTAGGTAAAAAGAATTATGAAACAATTTCCAAGGCAGTCAATACATTATTGGGGAGTCTGTCACAATCAAAATTTGTCAAGGTTATGCAGCTCAAAACCACCAAAGAAATATGGGACAAGATCGTTCTAAGCAGGCAAAAGTCCAAAGTAGGTAAAAACCAAAGATTATGAAGTAGATGAGGATTATCCTTCCACATCAAATCAGACTAATTCTAAAGAAGAAACCAATAAAGCACTAGAAGAACAAATAATGGTAGAAGAAAAGACTCCATCTAGGTATGTCCAGAAAATCATCCAGAGACTCAAATTTTGGGACAGAAAGAGGTAGGTGTGAAGACAAGAAGAACTATTACAGAATCCTCAAGCTATCTTGCATTACTTTCTTCCATCGAACCTGAAAATATAAATGAAGCATGCAAAGATGAATGTTGGTTCAAGTCCATGAATGAAGAGCTTGAGCAGATTGAAAAGAATAATATTTGGGACTTAGTTCGTAGGCCTCATGATAAAAATATCATAAGAACCAAATGGATATTAAAAAGCAAGCTGAATAAAAATGGAGAATTTATTAGAAACAAGGCCAGACTTGTTTGTAAAGGGTATGCTCAACAAGAAGGATTAGATTTTGAAGAAACTTTTGCACCTATTGCAAGACTTGAAGCCATAAGAATGTTCTTTGCTCTTTCTAGATTTTCAGAAATTTAAAGTATACCAAATGAATATAAAATCCAATTTTCTTAATGGGGACTTAGAATAATAAGTATATATTGAACAACCAGACAGGTTCATTCTTGGAAATGATCCAAAACTTGTATGCCAACTCAGAAAGGCTCTCTATGGTCTGAAACAAGCTCCAAAGGCCTGGTATTACTGTCTTGATAAATAAATCCATCAACAAGGTTTTTCAAAAGGATCAACTGATAGCAATCTAGATATAAATATTGATAATGATAAATTGCTAATACTTGTTGTGTATGTT
>APFE031416995.1:32207-49347 GCA_000404065.3 Pinus taeda | reverse complement strand
CTCTCTTTTGCTTCTATTTGGACAGATGAAGTGATAAAGTTTGAAATCATGCTTTGACATGCTCAACTTTTTAGTTTGTTCAAAATTTATGTTTTCTACTGTCTAGAGAGGATTCAAATGGTTGTTTTCTCTCTTTAGCTCCTTCTCTATCATCCCTAATCATCCATCTCAGATTAAGGCATCAGCGCTCACTCCTACCTTGCCCCAAAGATCCCCCTGCAAAAACTGTGCTCAATCCCTGCACCCTGAATCGCACTCCCTCCAATTGCCACCAAAAACCCAAAAATCTTTAAATCAACCCCCCTTATCAATTTACTAGCCTAATATCTTTGATCCTAATTGGCCAGCTTATCATATTGAACGATCTACTGAATCTGACCCGAGAGAGCCTTCTCATACCTCGTAGGGCTAGCTACGAGGTGAAATGGTTTGATGTAGCCTTGAGAGTTTGTCTATCTCAGCCTAGGTGAATTCCAAGTGCTAACACTGAGCATCATCAGGGTCATCACTTACACGTGATTGATCGAATGTATTGGTACATCGATAGGTCAGGGTGAAAAGAGAGGGAGTTCTACCCTCATCAACTATTTGATTAGTCAAACTTTTGTGGTCCAAAATCTTTCAAGTGGAGAGGAATGATCCAGGAGGATTCCGTTGATTCAATGCATAGGTGCTCAAGTGTCATCATCAATGTTCAGTGTCGTCCTCAATTCAGTTCAGGTTTAGCAGTGTTGATTATGGATCAGGTTATACAAGTAATGTTATGGTTTCATGGAGTTTAATTTATATGGTTTAGTGTCTGGCTATTGACTTGTATTCATCGATAGTTCTGCCAAGATTGGTCAACGACATGTGTCTTATTGTTCGTCTTTGCAGGTTTTGATGTCGACCAAGGTGTTTTCCATGGCAAAGGTTCGATATGGTTTGTCGACAAAGGGGTGTCATCGCAAATGTTGTTTTGTCGATGATAATCATGTGGTTTTAATGTCACTTAGTGATGAAATATTGTAAAAGGGTTGATAAAGTTTCAAGTACTAAACCCTAATCTATATCTAAGTTCAAAACCTATTCTACACCTAAAACCATACACTAAAGACATATACCTAAGATCTAAACCTATGCCTAAGTCCTAAAACCCTAACCATCACATTACAAAACCTTCAACCCTATGTATAAACCCTCTTAGGCTATTATAAAAAAATACAATTAACAAAACAGTCCCTAACCGCAACTTCATAAACCGTGTCGGAGTTTATGTGAACAAGCAGATGTCAATCATGACCGCAGGTCTTAACCGCGCGGGTGTGGAAAACATAACAGAAGACATGTGACTAGGCTTATTGTTAACTATGGGGTCTTGTAACCGCAGTGGCTTGGGGTTAACTGCCAAGTGGGAACCGCATCAGAAGCATGTGACAGGGTCGGTAAGACCGTCAGGTTAGCATTAAGCCACCAACATTTGACCACGCGGGGTTTCAAACTACAACATCGCCATGTGAATGTTCTGGATAGACCGTCGAAGTTAATGGGGTTAGGTGGTAACTGTTGGGACTTCAGAATCATAGTAGGGGTGGACACTTGCAATAGTTGTCAACGAAACCATCATCGGAACCGTTAGGGATAAGCCACCAGGTGGCAGTCAGGTAGTTGACCGCCTGACATTCACATGGACATTGTTAGCCCTCCGCCCGGTTAGCCTGACCACTAGTGAGTTCGGGTATATCATAATGTTTTATTTTGGGTTTTTAAACAGTTTGTTTGTTGAAAATAATTCGACCACCTTAGGAACCTAGCCTAGGTGGAAAATTCCAATAGGACTAATTCCTAAACCTATCCAGATCAAACTTCACTCATCCTGTAATTAGCCCAAGGAGGTTTCAATGTATCCACATGCCTATAATAGGTAGTTTTGTCCATTGAAGGACATTAGGAGTGGTTTTTGATATTTTGTTTGCATATTTTGGAGGTCATAGGCGGTTTTGTTTTCAGTGTTACCGGAGCATCCGGAGTCGGAATTGGGAACCATAAGAGGCGTTGGAAATTTGGTTGATAGGGTTATTGGATGAAAGTGATTAAAAGTGCTTTGTGCACATTCATATTGATCAAATATCTATGTAATCAACACTTCCTTCTCATTCCTAATAAAAACGGTCACCCATCTTGAAAGCAGATCTGAAGAAATAGTCCATCAGGTACGAACTCCATCATCAATCTTGTTGTCTAGTATCGCTATGTTTTTACTGTTTTCATTTCTGTTATGCATCGATTTTATGTTTAATCAGCTGTCGTAAATTCTTCTTCTCAAGCAGTTTTCCTCGATTTCCACACTTTCAGCTAACATTCAAATCATTAATGATTAATTAATTCTACATCAATTTTAGTTTATGATCATTCCAGATCATCGACCCAAACAAGGGAGAGGAACTTAGCATGGAAGAATAAGTCTCGAAGAAACTACTAAATGAATAGAGACACTTAGATGAAAGATTTATTCCGAAAGACCACAAAAGACTATACAAAGAGACTTTCCAATAGTATCAAGCCAAGCAAGGACAGGGATAGGTTGAGATTGCAGAACAACTGAGGATGCACCAGGAAAACCCCCATGAGTATCAAAAAAAGGTAAAAGGGGGGAAGAAAAGGGGTTGGAGAAACCTACATGAATCTATACAAATTATGGGAGAAATGTTGGTGAACACAGGCAGGGTGGTACTGCTATTAGTGGTATACCAACAATTAAATAAAGTATCCTAATGATAGTAACATCCTAGTACATAAGAGGCCTAAAAAGCTGAGGAAACAAAAGATACTTAGCAAAGAGACTGATAAAAGTGAAACCCCAATTAATGCTTCTTCAAGAAACTAAGATCATAGGAGGGAAACTAGATGAAATCCTAAGTAAGATGAAACCGAGGTATTAGGGTATGGAAATAGATGTAAGAGGAAGCACAGGAGGGATAGCAATTTTGTGGAATCTAGCAGAGGTAACTATAGACTACTGTATAGGCATGAAAGACATCCTCACAGGGCGGTTCCGCCTCATAAGAAATAAATATTGATTCTTGCTCTTTGCAGTTTATGGCCCACACATCCTAGTAGAAAAGGAAACTTCCTCTAGAGGATAAAGAATCTAAACCAAATGCAGGAAGAAAAACTATGGTTATTAGCAAGTTACTTCAACCTAATAACATCGTTGGAGGAGAAAAAAGGAGGAATTCGAAGGGAGGAGCTAGAAACAGAGAAATTTATGGACATCCAAGAAGAGTTGCACCTATTGGATATCCCAACAATTAATGGTAAATGTACGTGGAACAACAAATGGGGAGAAAACAGGTAAATAGCATCCCGTCTTGATAGATTCCTCATAACAAAAAAATCTCATAAGCAAAGATGTTTACTATGAGGCATCTATCCTACATTGCCTGGGTTTGAATATGGGCCTATTAAACTAGAAGTGGACATGAAACAAGGGCATTCAAATAGACCCTTTAGTTTTGAAGCCTTTTGGCTAAGTGAACTAACCTTCATTGAGAAAATGAAGGAATGATGGAATGGGGGCAAGAAAGAAGGTAGAAATATAATGCATACTTTCCAATTTCGACCTTAAAGATCTCAAGGGTAAAATTAAAAAATGGAACAAGGAAGAGTTTTGGCAACATTCAACAGGAGTGGGAATTGATCTAGGCTAAGATGAGAAAAGTACAACATCAGATCATATGAAGGTAGAATTGATTCTCTAGTGGAGGAAGAAGGACAATTGATAAATAAATTGGAGGAAAGGAGGAAACAAGAAGAAATACTATGGAAGCATAAATCAAGAATCCAATGGTTAAAGGAAAGAGAAACGAATTCTAGGGTTTTTCATAAAGCTATGATCCAACATAGGTACCAAAATAGTATATTTTCCCTAGTCTATTAGCAAGGAAACTGCCTTACTCAAAAGGAATATATGGAGAACCTATTAGTTCAACATTTTCAAAGACTACAGATGGAACCCAATCTAGACAGGGTGGAGAATATAAAAAAAATCACTTGGCATATTCCCCACTTGGTGAGCAGGGACCAGAACATGGCCCTTTTAAGGGAAATCTATAATTCAGAGGTAGACGAAGTGATTAAAGGTCTGGCAAAAAGCCAAGCACCAAGCCCACACAAGTTCACAGCTGAATTCTTTCAAGCTACATGGTCATTCATGGGGGATGATATTGTGAAACTAGTGAAGGAGTCCTGTCACAGTAAAAGAATGCATCCGTCCCTAAATTCCACCTTTCTAGACCTCATTCCCAAAATGGACCACTCAGAAGAACCACAAGGTTTCAGACCTATAATGCTCTGTAATGTAATTTACAAATCATGGCTACAATCATGGTGAATCACCTCAAACCTATTCTACCTGGTCTAATCTCTCAAGAACAGACATGTTTTGTTAAAGGGAGACAAATAGTGGATGGTATTGTGATGGAACAAGAGGAAATACACTCATTAAAGACCAAAAAACCAAAGGGATGCTAGTAAAATTAGACTTATCAAAATCCTACGACCGTTTGAGATGGAAGTACCTACAGGGAATGTTGAATGTGTTTGGATCTGATGCAAGATGGATAAGATGGATAATATCAATGATATCGACCCTAATTTTTTCAATCCTCTTCAATGCGATGCCCACAAAGGCATTCAATGCAACCCGTGGGCTTAGGCAAGGTGACCCAATATCCCCGTTCCTGTTCATATTGGCTATGGAAGGACTAGGAATGTACATAAAAGAGAAAGTACAAAAGGAATAGTAAATAGGCATCAGAATGTGGGGAATGATTTACCGTTAACTCACCAACAGTTTGTCGAAGACATAATGATGTTCGGACAAGCAACCCTCAGGGAAGCTAGACAACTGATGGAGAACCTAAATGAATTTATGAGCACTTCATGGACGAAGATAAATAAGGAAAAGTATGCTATCTTTTTCTTTAATATGAAAACCCCATAACAATCCTTTAAAGCAAGAATAATGGGATTCCGCATTGGTAATCTCCCCTCGAAATACCTAGGAATACAACTAAGTGACCAACAAACTAGAGCGGCAAATTGGAAGAACTTGTTGACAAAGATCCAAGGGAGAATGCATAATTGGAAATTTAGATCACTGAATATGCCAAGTAGTGTTATACTACTAAGAGCAGTGCTCCAATCGATTCTGATTTACCAATTATCTAGCCAAGTGATGCATAAAATAGTTTGCCAAAGGATGATTGACATTTTCAAAAAGTTCTTGTGGCAAAGGCCCATAACTAAAAATAAATAATAAAAAATGGGCCCTGATATCATGGAATTGGCTCAGCGAACCTCTAAAAGAAGGTGGGTTAGGTCTCAGAGACCCGTACATTCTCAATCATGTCATGGGGGAAAAGTTATAGTGGATATGGATCCAAGGAGGAGTAGATCTATGGAAGGAAATATGGGGGAGAAAATATGGAACCCCAAGCTCAATTGAAGGAAGGCTGAGAGTCCAGGAAAATATTAAGGGATTAGCCATATGGAACTTAGCCTCAGCAAATAGAGATCTGATAAGAACTCATAGTTTCTGGGAACTAAGGGGAGGAGACAAAGAAAAATCCTGGGAAGAGGCATGGTTACAGAGAGAAAAAATCAACAAAATACCTAAGCTAGGAGTAGTATGTGAATATACCAATAACCTTGTAGACCAGACAATATTTTTTTTTTGGAGCTTGGACCCAGGAGAATACTGGAGAAAATGGAAACAGAAACAAGATTGGCCAGGTGCTCCAGAAACCACCCAATGGGAGGTTTATGAGAAAGAGATGGAAACCCGAAAAATTGCAATAGCGGAAGGGCCAGACATAATAAGATGGGGGTATAAAATCAAAGGAATGTTTATGATTGAAGAGAGCTATCATATGCAAGCAGCACACCACCTGCAATACGGGAGATAGATATGGGATAGAATCTAGCAAGAAAATTCATGGTTGAAAATTGCTTTCTTCATGTGGATATTCTGACATGGGAGAGCACTTACTTGGGACCAACTTCAGAAAAAAATCTCTGTAGGGACCCTCAATCTATAGTATCTTTGTCGAACAAGTAGAAACATTGGAATGCTTGACCAATGCTTATAGATACAATGAAAACATATGGAGAAACCATGAACAACTCTTTGGATTTAATGACATGAACCAATTAAGTATGAAAGCAAAAATGGACAATTGGCGAAGAAAGCCTTACCAAAACCCCATTCTGAATCATGCCTAGAGAATATCATTAGGTTTCATATTATGGGAAATCTGGAAGGAAAGAAATAGAAGAATCTTCAAAGGGGAAAAGAGATCAGAAGTAGAACGATCGAAAATGATACTCCAGAACATAAGAGAAATGATCCTTGCCGAGAAATGGCATGCAGAGGACTAGGAAACAAATCCATAGGAAGAAAGAATAATGATGGGACTAAGCTTGAAGCCAAGCATGTTGATCCCTACCATGTGGAAACAACATCGCCCCCATTATGATACTACAAACATTTTCACATGGCCTCAGAAATATTTCATTAAACTCAACTTCGATGGAGGAATTTGGGGGCAGCGGGGACTAGAGGAGTGTTCATAGATGACAAAGGTAATATGATTTTCCCCTTTTCCATGGATTGTGGCACTACGAGAAATAATGACACAGAGCTCCAAGGATTGAAGTGGGGATTGGAAACCACAACAAGGGAAAGGTTTCAGAGGTTGGAGGTGGAAGGAGAATCGAAAATAGCAATAGACATGGTGAAAAACTCCAGCAAGGAACGTCATGGGAGAAAATCAGCCAAAGCTGGAGGACAACAAAGCTCGTCCAAGAGGTTGGAAATGTAATTCAACAAATTGGCTACATTATCCTGACACATGTCCACAAGACGAGTACCATGGAAGCAAATAATCTTGCCAACTTGGGGTGCAAGCAGGCAAGTAGAAACCTGGATATAGGGGGGGAAGAGTTAAGACAAATGGAAAGGGATGAGAAGGCTAGAGGATAAATGACAAGGATAAGGGAGAAAACCCCCAATCGGGGTGCAGCAGGGGAGAAGTGGAGACGATAGAAGAGGTGGGCCAGAGGGAATGGGAGGTAGAGGTGCTAGAAGCCAACCACCTGGGCCAAAGGATAGATGAGGTATTGGGAAGTCGGAGGATGTGAAGGCAGGTGGGGCAGCATGCAGGGTAGAGGATGGCACAAAGCTAGTACAGGTGTGGCCGAGGATGGAAGAGAGCGATGGAGGTTCGAGGTCAAGCGAGAGGGCAGGAAGACCAACAATGACAAGTGGCATGATGACAGAAGGAAACCCACAGCAGGAGCATCTAACGGCATGAGTGAAGTAATGGAAGGGTCAGGGGAACCTCATTCCGAGGAAAATGAATGAAGGATTTGGCGGCAGGAAGAGGAAGAGGGCACATGGGGGGCCGTATGGAAGCTAGGCGGGGTAGTTGGACAAAGCAACAAGAGGAAATGGCAGACAAGAGAGAAGATAGTTGCATGCAAAGGGAGAAGGAGAAAGAACATGCAACACAAGGTGGTGGATGTGCACTGGAGGATGTCGAGAGGAAAATGGGTTTCATCGAAAAGCATTGGTTTGTTACTCTGGTTTCCCTTCTTGCTTGCATCGCAGAAATGAATTTTATAGAGGAACTCAGGGTGAGGGCTGAGGGAAGTCAAGACTCAGAATGAGTTGAGAGGTTGTCTGGGATTCTAACCCAGTCGAATGGAGAGTTTATTCCTGGAATGTTGTTGGAGTGATGGGTCTCGGGAAATCTATAGTATATCCCTGGGTAGATAGGAATCAAGGGAATGAGGCCCGATGGGATGCCCAATGGGAATTCTATAATGAAGTGAGTAGGAAGCTTGCTGCTTCAGCCAGGTGGTACCTGAGGCATGGGAAAGAAGAAATAATTATTAGTGGCAGGGAGCCTAGAACCATCATGGACAAAGTAGCAAGACTGTGGTTATCCCGGCTTGAATTGAGCCTAAATGCGGCTGATGGCTACGGGCCTCATGGCATAACTAGGGTAGAATCCGGGTAAGGGCACTAAAGAGGAGAGACTTCTGGACTGGAACCTCAAACGCAACCTTGAATGCTAATAAGGAAACCCAAAATTGGGACACCTATAGAACTGAAAATGTTGACCCACATGTTCCTGTTTGATGGGGAGGGGATAAGCAGAGAGGAGAGGATTCAGGTGGCCGAAGCCTGTTAGTCTCAGAGAAGGAAGGGGGGAAAATCAGGGAGAAGAAGGGAAACCCCAAGTCTCTAAGTCTGGAGTGAGTGGACAAGCCCAGGTTAGAGAAAATTAAGACCACTCTATGTAAATGAATTCTCACTGATAAAGAAATTTCTTTTGTTAATGTTTTAGGTATTAAAAAAAATCAAGGTGCAACACCATCTAGAGTTCTAGATCCTATATCGTGCTCCAGCAAGTAAGCCAATACTGGAGAGTTGCTCGGGAAAAGCAAGACAAAGCAGGAACAAGGCAGTATGGCAAAAGAGGGAAAAGAGAACCAAAGGAACATGGAAGGAAGGGAAAAGGACAAAGGGGAGGGAAGCAACCTCCAACAAAGGTCCAAACAAAAGAGGTAGAAGGACTGGGAAGGAACACATGCAGACCCCCATAAATGCATATATCGATGGCAATCCCTCAGAGGTAAGAGCTCAAATTGCAAAGTGGGAAAGGGAGCTTAATGGTAGCATAACCAATCAGGATATAGAGATAGAAGAATGGGAAGCTATGTTGAAAGATCCAGGGAACACCAGAGGCCGACACACACTATTTCGGCAAGCAAACCAGTAATACTAGGTTATGAAGAACATAATGGCCCGAGCAATGACATTATACAAGGAACAAGAGGTACAAGAGGAGGCCCGAACAACGAAGCCTAGCATGAAGGATCTTCATAGAAAATTGTTGCAGTCCAAATACAAGTGTACAAAAACAATATCGCACTGAACTGGATCGAGCAAAGCATACAAGACATGAAGATGAGCGAAATCCTGGGGTCCAGTGTGAAATCCCCAGCCCCGACGAACTCATTTGACGAGTGAAACAGGTCTCTAATTAGAATTTTGTTATATATCGGTTAGCCTTTACTTTTCTAAGTTGAAATTAATAGTAAATAAAACAACTAATGTTCCTTGGATGGTGTTGAAAACTTTATTTAAATTTTAGACAGCATTAAATGTAGACAAGTGGCCAACAGACCTAGTTTCCTACTGGCAAGTTGAGACTACCTACAATTTTTGTTGAAGACATTATTATGGTTTGAAAATATTAATAGAGGAAGTACTACCAAACTTACAAAAAAAAATTGTCTCTATAATTTGTGAAAACTATTTAACTTCTCTTTCTTTATTGCTTTAAATTATAATCTAATATTGCAAAAAAAAAATACGTTTAATGGTTATATAATAAACCATGACCATGTTTTATTTATAAAAATAAAAATGAAATAAAATAAATTTTACTAATGTGGAGAAAGAAAAGAATGATCGGATTTACATGAAACGAAACAAAATTTTACCACATTTGCTGCTAATTGATGTAAATTTGACAAAAATAAATGAAGCTATAACATCTCTTTATGGGCCACTTTTACGTTTATGCGATGTGTATTGGACGCATTTAAGGTAACACATTTCGTTACCTATGGAAAGATACATTGTATTTGAAAGGTGGTTAGGTAATAGGGTAGTTTTAAATGTAATTTTTTGGTGGTAAATTTTTACATTTATGCGATGTGTATTGGATGCATTTAAGGTAACACATTTCATTACATAGGAAATATACATTATATGTGAAACGTGGTTAGGTAATAGGGTAGTTTAAATGTAAATTTTTTTGGTTTTTTTAAATATGGTTTTTATAATTTTTTATTTAAATATCGTTAAAAATTGGTTGAAAATAATAAATTTGAATTATTTAAATTTATATTTGAATTTTTTCAAAATTTTTTTACATATTTAAAAATATCTTTTTTGAGTGTAAAAATAATGATTTAATTAAAAGGAAATAATTATTTAATTTTGGATAATATAAATAATTATTTGGGTCCAAGGTTTGCCCTAAAACTATTTTTGTTTGGCTAAGTGTTCGTCTTTCTCGGACATAAGAAAATATGAGATAGTTGATAGTCATCACTGTTGGTTTAACAACTAAGTTATGATAGGCTTTCCACTTTTGAAAAATACATATAATTATTTTAAAAAGGAAAATTTTGTAAATATTTTTTTTTAAGTGTCATAAACTTATTTTTATTTAAAAAAATATGTTGACACCTAATCATAGGGATTGGGTGAACAACTATAATTAGTGTAAATAAATAATAGAGGAAATGGATAGCCATCGAGAGATGAACTAAACAATCACTCTTGTGTATAATAATGAACAACCTAAATGAATAACACAATTACCTTTGAGTAGTAACCTCCTGGCCTAACATGGTATCAGAGTCAGCTCTATCTTTGGCATTACAGTTTGTCCTTGTAACTCCCTCCTGGCCTATGTTCTGCCTATCTTGCAGAACTGACACCTTTATCATGCTCTAGAAGCCTGAATGGTGCACTGTCATATGCTTTTCTATTCCTTACATGGTATCGTCTCCCATGCTCCTCCACTTTCATGCTTTGCAATGTTTTTTTCTCTGAATATTACATTGGTGTGGTCTATAAGTGCTGCTCCTCAAAGCACTTCTCTCCCATACCTCTCCCAGCTGAATATTACGTTGATGAAAAAAATACAGTTCTACAAGCTGAACTTCTTCTGGTTCACGCTTTGATTGACATTGAAGTACCTCAATGGAGCCCTCTGGCATAGTGAAAACTTGATGGAGCCTTTTGGCATTGGTGGAGATATTACTTTCTGGAAGGTTATCATTTGAGATTTGGTGTGACACGACTGTGGTTACATGTTGAGACCCACGAGCCCGTGACCTTATATTGAAAGTCGTTTTATGCAAACATGGAGGTGGAATTTTAAATCTTCTACATGGAATATTGCTTCCTGTATTCATAAACATTGCTCCATATTACTCCATATTATGCTAACCTCTATATCTTTTTCCATATATATATAAAGCTGGTATATATAAGAGTTGTTCCACATATATAACGTTGTCTCCACACTAATGTTGTTTTCATATATACGCTGCTATACATAACTTTGTCTCCATGGTAATGTTTTTTTCATATATACGCTATCCCAATATACCACGTTGTTGGGCTCCCTTAATGTTGTTTTCATAACATTGTTTTCAAAATGTTGTTTTCAAAGTGGCTGACATAGTTAACACTCCTGCGTTTGACTGGTTTGGCTCCCTATATACCACCTTCGCTAAATATTCCCTCCCCTATATATTACCTCCCCAAAATAATACCTCTGTTTTTAATATATTAGAGTGCAATTTTTAACCACCAGAAGTGCATTTTTTTGGTAGTAGGGTAATTTTTTTTTTAATGCATTCACTGATATCTATTGTGGGAGTGGTTCTCAACGAGGAGGAGAACTATCCAGAATGGTCACAGAAAATCAAACAGATTCTCATTTTTAATGAGCTATGGAAGGAGTGTGTGTTGGAAACGGAGACAAAGAGCCAGAACAACCTACCTCAGACAAGGAATTCGCCATTTGGGAAAATAAGAACAGCAAGGCTTATTCACTGATTGCAGCATCAGTAAATGAAGAGGTGAGTCGCCATATTTTGCCATTTTCAATTGATTTCAAAGCCTTACAAAAATTGAAGGAACTCTATGACTCACACTCTGCACTTGAAGTTGTTCAACTCATGATTAAATTGTTCACTCTTGAATTACAAAATGATGATCCTCTTGCTCTTGCATCAGAAGTAAAATCTATTATGCATGATATCAATGTCACTAATGTTGAATTGGACATTCCTCTGATAGCTTTTCTCAAGGCACTTTATCCCACTTATTCAAATTATCTTGAGTCATTGCAAGAAAATGGAAACCTCAAAGATATTACCTTTGACTCCCTTGTGAAAAAAATTTGTGGAAAGAGAGAAAGCTTTTGGGAAGAAGACAGCACCTCGGTCTTCTGAAGAGGCTGTGTGCCTTGCACATAGAGAGAAGAATCTTGCTCAAGATTCTTTTGGAAGAAGAGGTGATCGAAGAGGAAGAGGAAGAAATTTCAGAGGTAGGGGGGGCAAACACTCTAAAGGAGAAAAGTCAGATTTGCTGCACACGCTGCAAAAGAGATGGATCACATGATGCATCCACATGCAAGTTGCCTTGGGACATAATTGAGCAGGAAAGAAACCAACCCAAAGGTAAAACTAATGACAAAGAGAAAGGTAAAGCACCTGAATCCATTCATTATGTTGTGGCACACTGGAATATTGTAGTAAATGAAGACTTATTTAATGCTTCACTTGCTTCGTGGAAAAATGATTGGTTGCTTGATTCGGGAGCAACTTGCCACATGACTTTTCGAAAAGATTTTTTTGAAGAATTTACTGACAATGTTGATGGAACAGTATACTTTGGACAAATCAAAACTCAAGCCATCAAGGCTTGGCACAGTCAGGCTTAAATTGCCTAGTCTTCCAGACTTTCTTCTGCATCATGTTTTATATCTCCCACGGCTGAGGAGAAACTTGTTGTCCGCGGTCCACATCCACCAACAAGGACACTCCATTAATATGTTTGATGGCAAGCTTGAGGTGAGAAAATCATTAGACCACTCACTTGTCATGACGGGGATAGAAGAAGAAAGGATTCTCAAGCTGCAGGGTACCTCTGCTCATGCACAAAATTTCTCATACAATTCTCATTATGAAGAAGGTGCAATTCCATCAATTTTATTATGACATGCTAGATTTGGACACTTAAACATGACAACCTCCGCTTGTTGAAGAAAAATGGTGTTACTGGTTTTCCTACAATTCCTAGGAAACCTAAGCAATGTGATGCTTACATTCTAGGAAAGCATAGAAAACAATCTTTTCATGATTCACATTCCAGAGCACATAGAAAACTTGAACTCATTCATTCAGATTTATGTGGTCCAATGCCTGTTCCTTCTACAAATGGAAATAAATATATGATGACATTTATTGCTGACTACACCAGAATGTGTTGGGTTTATTTATTGAAGAACAAAACTGATGCTTTTCAAACATTCAAGAACTTTCATACATGGATTGAAAATGATGCACAATCTCATATTGGCTTTATTCGCCTGATAATGGAAAAGAATACACTTCAAATGAATTTGAAAACTATATTTGCCAACATGGGATCAAACATTAAACAACCGTTCCTTATAATCCCCAACAGAATGGAGTAGTTGAAAGAATGAATAGGACAATCTTAAATATGGTGCGCTCCATGATGTTTTTCAAAAATGTAAGATTGATGTTTTGGGCTGATGCAGTTCTATGTGTTGTATATGTAAATAATATATGTCCATCTAATGCTATTAGAAACAAGACTCCTTATGAAATGTGGTATGGGCACATCCCTTCGGTAAAGCATCTCAGGTTCTTTGGTTCCACATGTTATGCCTTGATACCAAAGGTACATAGAAATAAACTTGCTGCAAGAAGTCGTAAGTTATCTTCCTGGGGTATTCAAACACCTCCAAAGCATATCATCTCTATGATGGAGTCAATAAAAAGTTTGTGGTATCTAGAGATGTAATCTTTCTTGAATAATCCAAAACTGACGATGTTGTTGAGCGACAACTTGATCTCTTGGATAGATTCGCAAATGCAAAATCATTTCAAGAATTTGATAATAATATTCCACATCTTGAAGGGGGGTTTCCTATATTAGATTAGCCTGTGGAATATTCTTTTGAAGCACTCTCTCCCCCACATGAAACTCCAACAACAAATGATACTTTGAGTGATGTGATTGACAGAATTGAGAGACTCAATCTTGATCCAGTCCCAACTCAATCAATAGAGTAGCTTGGACCATCTTAGAAAGGTCCCCCAAAGTGGCTAACAAAGACACTTGAAAGTGTTCATCATGATGAGGTTGGAAAGATAGGAACTAGAAATTCAACCCGGCAAAATGGAGGTGATGTAGATGACTCTGATTCACCTGTTGATATGGATAATTCTTATGATTGTGAATTGAATTTGTCTACAGATTTTGAACCAACTTCCTTCAAAGAAGTTACTTCTCATGATGAATGGAATGAATCAATGCAAAAGGAGTATGATGCCTTGATAAAGAATGACACTTGGAAGCTGGTTGATCCTCCATTGTGAACCAAACCAATTGGTTGCAAGTGGGTCTACAAGAACAAGTATAAAGTTGTTGGCTCACTTGAAAAGCACAAATACAGGCTTGTGGAAAAAGTTTTTGCACAAAAGGAAGGGGTCAATTATGAGGATACTTTTGCCCCCAAAGCAAAATGGTCTACCATCTAGACACTCTTTGCCCTAGCAACTCAGAATGGTTGGAAAGTCCATCAAATGGATGTAAAAATTGCATTCTTGAATGGAGATCTAAAAGAGAATGTTTTTATGTCCCGGCATGAAAGATTTGCTGTAAAAGGACATGAACATAAAGTATGCAAACTTGTGAAATCCTTGTACGGCCTCAAACAACCACCGCGAGCCTGTTATGAAAAACTAAATGAGCATCTTCTGAAACCCAATTTCAAACATTATGATCTTGATGATGAAACTTTGTTTGTCAAGAAGGTTTGCAAAACAATTGTATATCTTGTGGTATATGTAGATGATCTTTTGATGACAAGGAACAATGAGAGCTACATTGCAGCCATAAAGAAGGAATTGAGGAAAGGTTTTGAAATGATTGATTTGGGCTATGTTTATTACTATCTTGGTATTGAAGTAACTCAACATCCAAAGTCCATATTCCTTTCTCAAAAGAAGTACATTAGAGATTTTTTGAAAAGATTTAGTGTGACTGAGTGCAATCCTCTGACTACTCCAATGGAACAAAACTTAAAGCTCACATCTATTGAAGGAAAAGAATTTGAGGATGAAACAAAGTATAGATTGCGTGTAGGAAGTCTCAACTACCTAACTACTACCAGACCAGACATTTCGTTTGTTGTTGGAATCCTCTCCAGGTTTATGCAAAAGCCTTGTGAGGATATCGGTCTGCTGTAAAAAGAGTTCTAAAGTACTTGAAGGGAACTCAAGACTTTGGAATCAAGTATACACAGGTGGGCGACTTCAGCTTGATTGGATACTCTAATTCAGACTTTGATGGAGACAAAGAAACCGGGGTATCTACTTTGGGTTATGCTATGAGTCTTGGATTGGGAGATGTCTCCTGGAGATTAGGCAAACAATCAGTTCCATCAGATTCCACAACAGAGGCAGAATATGTCGTAGCAGCTGAGGCAAAAAAACAAATTGTGTGGCTCAGGAAAATTTTGGAACATTTGCAGGTAAAACAAGTACAATGGACTCCACTCGTGATTTACAATATCTCAACAATAAATTTGGCCAAAAAACCAAAGTTCCATGATCAACGAAGCACATAAATACAAAATATCATATGATTCGACATCATGTTGAGGCCAAAACAATCCATCTTCACCATTGTTCCATTAGTGAGCAAATTGCAGACATCTTCACCAAAGCGCTTGGAAGAGAAAAGCTTGAAAGATTCATAACAATGCTTGGACTCACCAACATCCCTTCAGATTAAGGGGGGAAATGTTGACACTCAATATAGGGATTGTGTGAACAACTGTAATTAGTATAAATAAATAATAGAGGAAATGGAGAGTCATCGGGAGATGAACTGAACAATCTCTCCTTCTTGTATATAAAAATGAACAACCTAAACGAATAACACAATTACATTTGAAGAGTTACCTCTTGGCCTGACAAAATATATAATCATATTTATTTAATTGCATATTTTCAATTATTTTTTAAATTTGATGAATAAAAGACAAAATTATATAACTTCACTTTTATATATCAGATTTTGATGTTACTTGATTGTTATGTTTTATAAAAATAGCCAAAATGAAAATGTATTAAGCATCATGTACTATGTCAACATCTTAAAAGAAAATGTATTTTTTATGTAATAAAAGATAGCTGAAATAAAAGTATATTAAGCATTATGCGGTAAACCAACATTTTATCCATTAAATTAAATGAAATAAGTTAATATCCATGTTTAGAGAATAATTTCGGCAAAAATCACATAAAAAATCATTTGTCGTGATTTTTTATGTGATTTTGCCGAAATTATTCTCTAAACAAGAATATGGATCACAGAAGTCTAAATTCCTTAAAAGTAATATCCAATGAAAAAGGTATGGAGCTTCGGGCTTTAGAAGAAGGTAATCGATTTGATTTGTGTTATTTAAACTGTTTTTTCATTGTATATAGGGATTCAACACTTGAAAAACCTCTAGGGCACTTGGATTGTGTAGGGGTTACCCATCAAGCTTGTGATTTCAATAAATTCATGCTAGATTTAAGAGAAATTAGACCGAAAAACCCACTAGAAAAGATTCCAAAAAATCTCACTAAAGACAACTCGAATTAGTTGCAAATGAAAAATTAAATTTATTTTATTTTTTATTTTATATTTTAATCAAACGATGTCATACATCCACTAGGTCAATCTATATATCCTACAACATAAACAATAAACTAATATATCATAGTATATGATGTCAATTTTTTAAGTCTTTAATAAAACAAAAAATAATAACAAGAAAAATAAAAAAATAAAATATAAATCAAAATGAAATTGTTTGATTATTTTTACTATAAGATTATAAGATTAAATCAAAATAATTCTCAACACTAAACATGATCTAATCTTATAATCTTATACAAGCCCTACATAGTAGCTACTCCTCACGTCTTAGTTTAAATATAGCTAGATTACAGTAAAAATACTAAATTCAAATTAGTGTTAATGTTTAGAATTCCATTAATTTGAATTTTATTGATTGGTAAAGGTCTCATGTGCAATTAAAGAGGAAGGCCCTAATTTCAATACTTATGCAAACATAATTTTATAAAACTATAGTATCTTATGCTTGCATTTACATTTGATCTACATTAGTTGTCCAACTCAAGATTGTCTATCCAAATCAAAATTTATATATTTTATTTCTTAGAATTTAAACTA
>APFE031416995.1:0-31441 GCA_000404065.3 Pinus taeda | reverse complement strand
AAAAATATTGATATGACAAGAATGGAGTACATTGATTAATAAAGGGTAATGATTACAAAATCACAATTTACCATGTATTTTGCACTAAGATGTTCAAATTCTGGGCAATAATAACATAGAAAATTATATAGTTAAAATTTATTAAATCAAAACATATGAAATAGTTTGACGTAACTAATAGGGGTCAACACAATTATCTAATGCCTTATGATAAAAAGATTAGATCATGTTTGATGTTAAGAATTATTTTGATAAAACAACTATTAAGTATCATGTACTAAGTTAATAATTTGCTCACTGCAATCTTCATCTTGTCAATTGAATATTACTTGATTTTCATTTAATGGACAAGATGTAAAGATAGTAAACATCATGTTTACTATAATATTAAAAAACAATAAACCAATGATTGATTTATTGCATAATCATTAATATTTATCTTGTTTCTGTTTGTTATTTTTTATAAACTAGAATGTAACTGAAATAGCCTTGTCCACCTAAGTCACACCTGTAATCCAATTTTGAAAAGGCTTTGTCTATTGAGTCATAAATTCTCTTGGAAATTTATTTTCTTTCATACTCCTGCATTATTTTTTAATAATAAAAATGTTTAAATTGTTTTATTTATAGTGGAAATAGATTAGCACCATAAAAAATTATTTCCGTGATGGAAATAAACTTAGCATCATCCAAAATCATTTAGAATTTCTACCCTATTTTAGAGTAAATCATACCCAAATTTCCACTATTTTCGAGACTAATCTCTACCCCTCTCAACTACTCTTTTTCCTACTCTTTACTCTTTTTGGAGGCAATAGTGATACCTAGGCAATCATGATAATGAACTTGAGAGCCTAGGTGGTACAGAGGCGACTTAACAGTATTATAAAGATATGAAATTATGGCGAGCGGACAGCCAATAAAGGTATGGAGCTCAGGGAGTTAGATGAAGGCAGTGGCATAAATAATCGATTTGACAAAACATAAAAAAATCAGAGCAAACAAACGAATAATGAGGCAGTTGCTACCATTGAAGTCAGAAGAGGTCAGGACATTGTGGAAATCGTGGCAATTTGAAAGTAAAATCACCATCAGGAAAATTCTTCTAGTAGACTTCTGGTTTAACCAAACATATTTCAGTTGCCGCAGATCCGTCACAACGAGCTTGAAATCTGCGCGCAGCAGATCAGACCTTCGTTTTCGCTGCGAGATTCCAATTGACTGCTAATTATTCGATTCTGTCGCAGTTTACCAGAGTCGTTAGTTTCCTCGACTTTGTTTTTGCAAATGCTTCTATTTCCAATGGAATTTAAGTTCATTCGTGAGTCAAATCGATTACAGATTCTCCAAATATTTGGGAGTCCGAGTCGATTACAGATTTTCTGAATATTTTGGAATCTGACCGATATGGCCACCGTCAATTTTTTTATTTTACTCCACCCATGTTCGTCGAATTCCTAAATATTCTGATAATCTGATATCAACTTAAGCTGACCGAGAATTTAATAATGCAGACAGACGGATGGGATTCCACGTCGAGAACTGCGGATCGAATCCCACAAAACGTTTTTTTTTGCGATAAGAACTTTGCGCAATGTCGAATACCACAAAACGTTTTTTTTGCGATAGGAGCTTTCTTGATTGCGCAAGCACAAATAGCCACGGTTTGGACCGCCACGTGTAAATGAAATAAGAAACTGAGTATAGCAAATATATAGAAGCGAAAACCAAAACGGTGCAAGGCCAGCGAAGAAACCCTAAAAACCAGAAAAGAAAAACAAAGACAGCTCGCTGCTCGGTGGACGAAGCCTTCATTGAAAAGATCAGTGTGTACCAACAACAAAGGGAGAGGCCAGGCAGACTCATGTAATTTGCAATGAAGACTATGTATACAGTGTTTAAGGTTGTGGACGATCAAATATCTGAAAGAACTTTATATTTATATTTGTATATTTTAATATATAGATATAGATAAATGTATGTTATAATTAATAATAATAATAATAAATTAAATTTATCAAATCAACATCGAAAGAATTTAATACTTAAATTAAAATGATTGAGATATTTATATATTTTACTATATTTTAAGTTAAAATATATTTTTGTTAATTTGATTTTATAAGATATTTTTTAAATTTTAAGAGTTTAGAATTTAAAATTAAATATATAAGTTATCAATTTAGATTTAGTTTATTTTGGTAAACCAAAGTTAACCATTGTTAATCGTTGCCAAATAAAGTCTATCATAGTTTATAATTTAACCACAATAAACATTACCATATGAAATAACCAATGAGAAATGGCACAATCTTTCAAGAACATTGCATTGTGACATAACCATTAAGGAACATAGAAATCCGACATAATTCCACCATAAAAAATGTTGCAATAGGATAAAACCATTAAGGAACATCATAAATGTGATAGAGCCCTTAATGAATGTCACAATGTGACATAATGATCAAGGAATGTAGCAATTCCATATAAGAAAACTTAGATGAATATCACAATGTATCACAATCATTTAGAAACATTGCACTAAAATATAACCTTTGAGGAATGTCACAAGGTGACATAAATCATGATAAATATGTAACGTGATATAACAATTGAGAAATGTTTCAATTCAACATAACTCAATAGAGATGTATGTCACAATGTGGCATAATCATTGTTGAACATGACATAACCCTTATTGGGCATTACAATACAACAAAACCATTGAATAATGTAGCAAGTCAACATAAGCCAACTAATCTGATATCACAATGTGACGTTACCATTGTAAATCATGGTTAAACATAATCAACATGATCAACCATAGTTAACCATCACAAACCATAATTAACATGATCAACAATAGATAACCAAAGTTGACCATAGTGAGCCATGGCCAACTAAAGATAGCCATGATTAACAAAATTCAATCATGATAAATATCATAATATGAAATAACCACTAAGAAACCTCACATTGTGATGTAACCATTCATGGACATCTCAATCTAACATATCCTTTCATGAACACCACAATATGACATAACCCTCCAAAAACACTACAATTCGACATGAGTCCACCAAGATGAACTTCACAATTCAACTTAACCATTAAGGAACATCACAAATGTGACAAAACCTTTAATGCAACATAACTATTAAGGAACATCACAAATGTGACAAAACCTTTGATGAATGTTGTAGTGCACTTATAACCATTAAGCAACTCAATAATTCCATATAACCCAACCAAAATGAATATCACAATGCATCATTACCAATTTCCAACATTGCATAGAAACATAACCCTTAAGGAATGTCTCAATCTATGATAAAACCATTAAAGAATATTGTAATGTGAGATAATCATTAAAGAATATAACAATTTGAGATAAGTTAAACGAGATGAACAACACTATGTCAAATATTCATGGGGAACGTTACTCATTTGTTAACCATAGTCATCCATAGTAAACCATGGCCAACTAAAGTTAGTCATGGCCATTTTTAGTCTACCATATTTAAGCAAAAATAACTAGGGTTACCCATAGTCACGGGGGCTTCACTAGGGGAGCAATATAATACCACGTGCATCCATATTTGGGGCTATATATTGAGGAAAAAATGACATAATATATTGAGCATATAATAGGGGGTAAAGTGTTTTTATATTTGCAAGAATAAAAAATGGAGCTCAAAATTAATGAAAAAATATAAAGGGGTATAAAAAATATTAATGAAAAAAATGGATACCTACAATATCTAGTGAAAGTAGGGGTTTTTTAAATTGGTAAGATGTATTAGGTTAATATTGGTAGAGGGTTAAATAATGTGATTTTTAGAGGTTTTTTCCAATATATAGTCAAATTAAGGGTATTGTTTAATATGCCACGAATGCACGTGCTATGTCAGAAGTTCATTGAGTGAAGCCCCAGTGCCCATAGTAAAACCAAAGTCAACCAAAACCAACCATGGTCAACCAAAAGAAACCACAATAAAACAATATCAACCATAGTCATCTATAACAAACTAAAGGCAACCATACTCAAACTTTTTTTGCCATTACCAACCAAAGTTAACAATGATCAATTGAAGTCAACCATAGCCAAACACATTCCACCATAATCAAACGTAGTGAAATATATTGAACTAAAGTCTACAATAGGAAAACATAGCAAAACAAAGTTAAACATGATCAACCATAGCTAGGCATAGTCAAACATATTCAATTATAGTCAACCTTGGTCCACTATGGTCAACCATAAACAAACATTCTCAACCATATTCAAACATGGTTAACCATGGAAAACCATGTCCAAAAATCCAATCCATAAACAACCATGGTTAACTAATATGAATTATAGTTAAACATAATCAAGCATAAGTAAACACTTTTATACATAGTCAAACATTGTAACCATAGTCAAACATGATCAACTATGGTCAGTTAAGCTCAACCAAAGTAAACGATGATTAAATATGGCCACCCTTAGTCAAGCAAATTGACCCACAGACAAACATGGTCAAACATTCTCAATCATATTAAATCATGATCAACCATGGTCCATACTCAACAAATTATCAAATATAATCAACAAATGTCAGCCACGATCAGTCGTTGTCAAGCATAGTCAACCATTATCAACCATGATCACTTGTAGTCAGGCATAGTCAACCATAATCAAACATAAACCATAGTCAAAAGTGCTCAACCATAGTCAACCTTCTAAAATATCATAAATATCTCAATTTATATAATATATATTTATATTTTTCACAAATCTTCTAATCCTCCGCACATATATTAATCATCAACTAACATAACCACATAATTAAAAATAGTCAATTTATGATAATTGATATTATTAGTTAGAAAATGTGAAAATAAATAGCAATCAACCTATCAATCACTTTTAATTATGTGCTTACCTAAACTAGGAATAAAAGATAGTAAAACAAGATGAATGTTTTTTAACATGTAATAATGTATTTAACACATTTCATTAAATTGATAATCAACTAGATTTGATTGTGTATTGTGCTTTTTAAAGCATGGAATTAAATTTGCTTGCTTTCCATTGCTACAATGTGGTTTGATAAGTATAAAACTTTTAAAAAACAACTATTAAAATTTGTATTGTGTTTAAATCCTTATTTTAAACCTCGTATTTAAGGTTTTTCATATTATATTATTCTTATTAGGTATAAGATATTTGTGCTTACATTTGAGTATATATGTTAGGTTTATCAAAATGCGTACAAAACAATATAGGAATGACAAGATAAATAATGTATTGAAGTTCAATGTTATTTTTCTATATATAAAATTTCCAAAAAATTGAAAAGGTGAATAATGTAGTGAAGTTAAACACTATTTTGATCAAACAAAAACAAATACTAAGTACCATGCTACAAGTTAATAATTACTCCAATTACTCCAATGTCTTTTTATCTTGTCTATTGAATGCCACTTTATTTTACGAGTAATAACTAGTGATCGATAAGTCAATAATTACTCCAGTGTCTTTTTATCTTATCTATTGAATGCCACTTTATTCTATCAAGGAATAACTAGTGTTCGAATATTGAAAGCAACAATGCCACCGAGGCAATCATGATACTTAATCAAATTGAATCGCTGAAAATAACTACCCTGTTCATGGACATTAAATGAGTGGGGGTTGTATATGCCCACTGTTGGATTTTGGCAGGATAAAAAGTTAAGTACCTTATGAGATAATGTTGAGTGAAACAGGAGCAACTCCCATTGAAGCAATTGCTATGGTGCGGCTCATAAGATATTTAAAAATAATTGAGCAAATGAGAGTAGATATATGACCTAATGTTATCTTCAATGAAGACATGAGTGAAAGAAAGAAAACATGAATGAAACAAAACTACACATGGATGCAAAAATGAAATATCTACCTCAATGCATGTCTCAAAAATAGCAAGGAGCTAAAGGATTTTGCTATGGAGAAATTTCGTAAAACGGTATGGTGAAAAGAGTTGGGTGAGTTGGGTAGAAAGAAGAAGTACTACATTGGGGAATTCAACCCTATGTGTGATCTACACCAAAAAGATTTCATTGGAGCTAGTATTTTGTGGAGGGCAAAGGTTCTTATTGCTCAATTAAGGACCAACTCACATCAACTTTGGTGTGAAACAGCCCGGTGGAAAAGGCCTAAAGAAGCTTGGGAAGAACATGTGTGTACATTTTGCATTTATGGGAAAAACATTTCATTCAAAGACATCAAAAAAAGTTATGAGAACATGTTAACATCAATTTCTTGGCATTGTCTTTTTAGCTAGAGGATTATTGAAAAGTTGGACCAACTCATTATCAATTTAAATCGGAAAAAAATTAAATTACAAAAAAACAAAAACAAGAAAGCAATAATCTTATATACTATTTTTAATCTCTTGAACTTTAAAATATCATAATATTATATAACCGACTCATTTAATGGAAATTAATAAACTATATAATTGTTACCAAATTAAATGCCCACAAAAAGAATGAACAGAGATTGGAAATTATGGTGAGCGGACCGTCAATAAAGGTATGGAGCTATTGGTAATCTGTATATTTGTTACCAAGTTGAATGCCCACAGAGACGAGTGAACAAAGATTGGAAATTATGGTGACCGGACAGTCAATTAAAGGTATGGAGCTATTGGTAAGCTGTATATTTGTTACCAAGTTGAATGCCCACAGAGACGAGTGAACAAAGATTGGATATTATGGTGAGCGGACAGTCAATAAAGGTATGGAGCTCATGGCGTTAGATGAAGGTGGTCGCATAAATAATCGATTTGACAAATCAAAGAGAAATCAGAGTAGACAAACGAATAATTAGGCAGGTGCTACCACTCAAGTCAGAAAAGGTCAGGAAATTGCAGAAATCGTGGCCATCTGAACATCAAATCACCAACAGAAAGATTCTTCCAGCAGACGCCTGATTTGACCAAACATCTTTCAATTGCAGCAGATCCGTAACAAGGAGCTTGAAATCTGCGTGCGGCAGATCAAACCTTCGTTTTCGCAGTGAGATTCCAATTGGTTGTTAATTATTCGGTGTCGTTTTGCACGATCTTGAGCTTAAACTGCCTGACTTTAGCTCAGAATGTCGATTCTGTCGCAGGTTTACCAGAATTGTTAGTTTTTTCAGCTTTCTTGATGCAAATACTTCTAATTACTTGTTTGGCATTTATTAATGCGGGCAGACCTCGAGGATTCTGGATAAGTTCTCTGGATAAGTATATTTTGCTATAGAAAGGGAAAAAATATTTTAACGTTTATAAAGTTAACGATAGTCTATAAAGTTAAAGATAGTTTATAGGTAGATTGTTTTTTATTTGTTTGATATATTCTGTTTTTTTGTGAAGCTTTAAAATGCTCTCTTTTGTTAAATAGATTATCCCAAAAGCTAGCTGTAACATATTTACATAACTTTCTCTATTGTCTTTGAAAGCTTCACATTTTAAAATAAAACTCTTAAATTATACAAATACAATAGCCCCTACTTGAATTACCATATATAAATAAAATAAAACACAACAAAATGAATATTAAGCATCATCCAGTAAGTTACATTTTTTAGAAAACCAAGACGGTGAAGGACAGCGAAGGGAAAAATTAAAGGAGTTGTCTATTACGCGACTTTTTGGAGATTCCGGTGACGGAATCCGGCGGAAAAAATTGAGGTTAAACCTTGATTTGTATTATTTAAAATGGTTTTTTAACTGCATATTTGGATTCAGGAGCCTGAAAAACCCCTGGGACGCTTTGATTGTGCAGAAACTAGCTATCAAACTTGCGATTCCAATAAATTGCTGCCGGATTTTGAGCGGAAAAGCCCACCGGAAAAGCTTCCAAAAAGTCGCATTATAGACAACTGCAAAATTAAAAGCAAACACAGCTCGGAGTGTGTACCACATACAAGGGCCGACAAGAAGAAGGGGGCAGGACCAGCCTTCTAGGCAGACTCCTGTAATTTGCAATGAAGACGATGTATACAGTGTTTAAGGTTTTGGACGATCAAATATTTGATGCAAAGGATAACTTTTGGCTTGTATGCGATTTGTCATCAATGTTGATTATTATGGTTAAGGATAAACAATTAAATTTGATAAATCAATATATGGAAAGAATTTAATATTATATATATATATATTATATATTATATATATATATATTTTTATTGTTACACGGTTATTGATGTAAAGGATAACTTTCGTTTCTATGCCTTTTGCTGATTTGTATATTTTTTATTATTAGGGTTAAGGATAAATAATTAAATTTGACGAAAGAATTTAATAATATATTAATATAAATTAAAATTATATATATATATTATTTAAATTTTAAGAGGAATTTTTTTTTAATGAGGTGTAATTGTGGATGGAGCAAGGGCCTTGAGTGTTGTATATAATATGTATTTAATAGGGAAGAAGTGGTTTGCTTTCGCATGTATGTGCATACAATGCTATAAGTGGTGTTTGGTTTTATATAAGGTAATTAATTAGCGGTAAGATGGTTTCTAGTGAGTGGAGAGGAGTTGATGTAAGGTCCTCAGCTTCTTGGTGCAATTCTTTTGTTCAATTGGCGTGTGTGAGAATCCTAGTATTGTGGGTTATGGTGGGTTTTGAAGGTTGGCAAGTATTTCATATTGGCTAATGTAAACGACGCTTGTTTGGTTGGGGCACCTAAGACGCTTGGTCTCGTTAGAGGCCATTGGGAGATTGCTCTCCAAAGAAACTCTCGGGGACATCTAATTTCAAGCACAAAGCAATTTCTCAGGTTATATCTCTGCGCATTTTTCTCCCCTCTTTAGGCATCTTAGAGGGTCTGGGTTTGTGTGTCTAGAGTTCAAATCTTTGTGTATGTATTTTCTTCTTTCTTTTGGGGTTTCAATATGGAGTGCATGTTTAATTTGGCTTAGGATTTTATCTTGGGACCTCCTTTCAAGGTTTAAGTTGGCATTTGCAAGTCTTATCTAGAGGGAATTGCAAGGGTCTGCGTGTGTTGGGTTATTCTCTTGGAAAGATAGTTGTGGGTTGACTGAATTTAGTGACTGATTGCACTGTCCTGGGAGTCAAGGTCATTTGGTCCTAATGTTGTTCTTTTCTTGTTTGGTGGTCAATGGTGAAGGGGTCTTGATCAAGGAAGACTCATCCTCTGCAAAGGCCTGGTCACATGTTTGATGCTTTTGTGACGAATTGGTTTGTCAGTTTCCCGGCCTTGTAGGAGGTGAGTTAAGTCTGTCCTATTGTTCTTTTGTAGGTAGAGAGAATCATTGCAGTGGAAATAAGTCGTCTCCCCGAGTCTCTGTGATGCCTCTCATACAAAGAATGAGGTGTAAAAGGGGAGGAGGTGATAAGGTTCAGCCAAGACAAAAAAGGGAAATAATTTTTTCCCATGACTCAACACCCACCTACATCAATGCAATTATGCCAGATACTCGTAAGGAAATTTGTAAGATTGAGCCCAAAGTAGGGGAGGAAAGTGATGTAGGAGCATCCAGACTTAGCCAACAATGTGATTGTATTTTCACATGTTGTGGCTAATATGAGATGAATTACATTGACCTGAGTGGTCAAAATCAGTTTAATAGAGAGAGTTGGATCTCTCGAATTTATCTTTACTTAAATTATTGTAATAATTAAACCATTGTATTATTTTTATAATAGGAGATAATTTGTTAGGATAGGTGTGTATCAGAGCTTGAGAATAGAGATTTAATAGTTGAGCTGATAAAAATAGAGATTGAGTTGTCAATGTTGTTAGGATAAGATTCAATCCATAAAGGAAAGGAAAAAATGTAATGATAAAAAAATAATGGAATAAGAGAATGAGTAAGCGAGAAATTGAGTGAGAAATAGGGTTTGAGAGTCAAATAGAGGTCATACAAATTGTTGTGATTGAGCCGAGAGGGCCAAGACTCTGTAATTTCTATTTTATTGAATAATTGATTAAGTGTGGTTTTGCGTGTTATTCCTGGTGCAGAGTTTCTCTTGAATCTACGTATCGGCATTTTGTACCCTAATCGGGTATTATTTCCATTTATGTGTTTATTGTTAATTACAGTCAATTAGTGTTAAGGGTTAGTACCGAGAATAGGCGTTAAATCTTATTAAGCACATTTATTAAAGGTTTTGTATTAAACACGTGAGTAGTATTGGAAAGCAATAAGTGGTATATCGCGTGGAAAATAAATGGGAAATGGTATTTCCCCAAATTACGCGATTAACCTACGCTAGTGACACGTCGCATGGGAAAACCAATTTTCTCGTGCGCTCTCAACCTGATATCGATTGTGCTAGATAGCGTGCAATATTGTGCGGTAACCATTGGATCAGACGCGATAGATCGACGGTGGAGATCGTTTGGGCTAGTTGGTGCATGATACGACGCTATAACTGTTGGATCTGAAGAAGCTAGATCAACGGTGGAGATTGAAGTGCTGAGGGAGTAAGAGGTCAAAGTGGGACCGACGATGATTGGTCAACTTAGTGGGACCCTCGAGAGGAAATACATGTACATAATCTTATTAACGCATAGATGATTGGTTTTTAAGTGAACCATTAGTCTAATTGTAGACTACCACATCAATTTTGGTAACCATTAGTAAACATGCCACCTAGGAGAGGAGCTGGCATAGGTCAAGGGAGACCTGTAGCGAATGTAGTTCTGCTGGAAGAGATTCAAAATTTGCGTAGAAGGATGAAAACAATGGAAACTGCTCAAAGGAGAGCACTTGATGAAGGAGATGCCAGTGTTGCAGAGGAATCTTCTGAGGAAGAAGAAGAGGATGAAAGTGAAGCTGCCAAAGTTCTCAAGATATTGGTAAAGCAAGTGGAAGACCAAAGGTGGAAATACCTTTGTATGAAAAGAATCTCAATGTAGAAGAGTTGATGGACTGGATCAGTTCATTGAACAAGTATTTCGACTATGAGGAGGTTGATGACAAAAAGAAGGTGAAATTTGCAGTTATGAGATTGAAGGGTCATGCAACTATCTGGTGGGATGAACTATAAACATCCAGAGCAAGAAAGGGGAAGTCCAAGATCAAACAATGGGATAAAATGGTGAGTAGATTGAAGTCTAAATTTATACCAAAAGATTATCAATTAAATATTTTTAGACAATTGCAAAATTTGAGACAAAAAGGACTAACTGTCAAAGAATATACAGAAGAATTTTATAAGCTGAGCATTAGAGTAGGACATGCAGAGGATGATGTAGAAAAGGTAGCTAGATACATCAATGGCTTGAGGTATGACATACAGGATGAAATCAGCTTGCTGAGTCTGAAGACAATTGAAGATGCCTATCAAGCAACTTTGAAAGCAGAGGAGAAGATGTTGAGGAAACAAAATCAAAGGAACAAAGAGAAAAGTTCAACAAGAGGTAGAGGAACTGCCAGATCAAGATTTCAGCACCCTCAGGGTGAAGCAAGAGGTTCAAGTAGTAGACGACAATAGAGAGGAGACTTTAGTAGAGGAATATTTTCACCTAGAGGAAGAGGTCGAGGAAGAGAAATCCGGTGTTATACATGTGGAGAATGGGGACATGGATCATGGGACTGTCCTCATAATAAAGAAAAAAAATAGTGGAATGTGAATGTGGCTAAGGCAAAGGAAGAAAAACCTCAAATTACAAATAAGGAAGAATCACCTGAAGTAGGAGAATCTTCGTTATTGAAAATGGTATTGTTCAAAGCAGAGGAAGGGACATGAGAACCAACTCAAAGAAAGAATTTATTTAGAACTACATGCAAGTCCAAGGGAAAATGCTATAAAGTGATAATTGACAGTGGAAGCACTGATAACCTACTTTCTACAGAAATGGTGGACAAGTTAGGATTAGTGAAAACAGTACACCCTACTCCTTACAAAGTATCATGGTTGCAAAAAGGACATCAGCTTATTGTGATAGAACAATGCAAAGTAGAAATCCAGATTGATACTTATAAGGATGAGGTATTATGTGATGTAATGCCAATGGATGTATGCCATGTATTATTGGGAAGACCTTGGTAGTTTGATAGAAAATCCATTCATGATGGTAGAATAAACACCTATACCTTGGAGAAGGATGGAGTGAAGAATACATTGCTACCATTAAAGGATGAAGCAGACAAAGGAACAACTGGAAATAGTGTGATGCTGATGAGTGGAAAGGAGATGTTGCAAGAAGTTGGAAAAGGTGAAGAAATGCATTTTGTTGTCATAGGGAGACCTAAGGTAATTTTGACTACTACAAACTTGGATGATTTACTTGAAGAAATCAAAACTCTATTAAAATATTTTGCCGATATTATTGTGGATGAGTTGCCAAATCCATTACCAGCAATCAGGAGTATTAGTCATCACATTGACCTGATACCTGGAGCAAGTTTGCCAAACAAAGCAGCATACAGATTGACTCCTCAGGAGAATGCAGAAGTTGGGAGACAAGTGCAAGAACTAATGGATAAGGGATTAATCAGAGAGAGTCTTAGTCCATGTGATGTACCAACAATACTCAGTCCAAAGAAAGGTGGTGAGTGGCGCATGTGCACAGACTCCAGAGCCATAAACAAGATTACTATTAGGTATAGAATTCCTTTACCATGCATGGATGATTTGATGGATTGTTTAAGTGGGTCAAAGTATTTTACTAAGATATACCTAAAGACTGGATATCATCAAATAAGGATTATAGAAGGAGATGAATGCAAGATTGCATTTAAAACAAATAGTGGGCTATATGAGTGGTTAGTGATGCCTTTTGGACTCACTAATGCACCCAATACATTCATGAGATTGATGAATGAAGTCTTGAAGGAATATGCAGGCATGTTTGTCATTGTTTATCTTGATGATATTCTAGTTTTCAGTAGAAGCAAAGAAGAACATCTAGAGCATCTTAATTTGGTTCTAAGAACTCTGCAGAAAGAGAAATTGCTGATAAATCTGAAGAAATGTAGTTTCATGAAAGAAGAATTAATCTATTTGGGATTTGTAGTTTCTAAAGAAGGTTTGAAAATGGATCTAGAGAAATTCCAAGCAATTTGGAACTAGGCTATTCCAAGAAACATATTTGAGGTAAGAAGCTTTCATGGTCTTGCAAGTTTTTATAGAAAATTTATCAGAAGTTTCAGTCAGATTTGTGTACCAACTATTGAAACAATTAGAGAGGCTAATCATCCATTCAAGTGGATAGAAGCAATAGACCGAAATTTTAAGTTGCTGAAGAAGAAAATTATAGAAAAACTAGTTTTAGCTTTCCCTGATTTTGGAAAAGTTTTTCAAGTTGAAACTGATGCTAGTGGAATTTCAATTGGAGCAGTTTTAAGTCAGGAACAAATACCAATAGCATACTTTAGTGAGAAACTAAATGAAGGTAAGAATAAATATTCTTCTTATGACAAAGAATTTTATGCTATTGTGTAAGATTTAAAAAAATGGAGACATTATTTGCTACCAAAGGAGTTTGTATTGTACTATGACAATCCTGCATTGTAGTTTATAAACAATCAACCAAAATTGAATCAAAAGCATGCCAAGTGGGTAGAGTTTTTGCAGAGTTTCACTTTTGTGATAAAACATACAAGTGGTAAGTTGAACAAAGTTGTTGATGCTCTAAGTAGGGTAAATTTCGTTGTGCAAGAATTAAGAGTTGGTGTTGTAGGATTTGAAGAAATGGTTGATATGTATAAAGATGATGCAGAATTTAAAGATATTTATGCAGTTGTACAAAATCTAGCAGTTCATAATAGGATCCAGTGCTTAGATTATCTTATCCAAGGAGGTTTACTATTTAAAGGTAACAAATTGTGCATTCCCAAATGTTCTATGAGGGAAAACATAATTAAGGAGAAACATAGTGGAGGGTTATCTGGACACTTTGGAAAATACAAAACCTTTGCTCAGGTAAATTCTTTTTACTACTGGCCAAAGATGACAACAGATGTTAAGAGATTTGTTGAAAGGTGCAGTATATGTCATCATGATAAGGGGAGAAACCAAATACACGATTGTACCAGCCATTACCAATACCAGACCGACCATGGGATGTTGTTAGTATGGATTTTTTTTTGGGATTACCTAGAACCCAAAGAGGAAATGATTCCATTTATGTTGTGGTAGATAGATTTTCTAAAATGGCACATTTCATTGCATGCAAAAAGACTAGTGATGCAACACATAATGCTAATTTGTTTTTTTCAGAAGTTGTAAGATTACATGGATTGCCTATAAGTATTATGTCTGATAGGGATACAAAGTTTGTTGGGCATTTTTGAAGAACTCTCTGGAAGAAACTAGGTGCCAACCTTTGTTTCAGTTCTGCATATCACCCTCAAATAGATGGACAGACTGAAGTGGTAAACAGAAGCTTGGGAAACATATTGAGAAGTTTAGTGTATCAAAATCCTAAGTAGTGGGATTTGGCACTTGCTCAAGCTGAGTTTGCTTATAATGACACTCAAAACCGAAGTACTGGGATGAGTCCATTTCAGATTGTTTTTGGAATGAATCCAAGAGGTGTGTATGAGCTCAAAAATTTGAGCAAACAGGAGACAAGAAGTGCAAAGGCTGAAGAGTTTGCAGAGCAGATGCAGAGATTACAAGAAGATGTCAAAGACATATTGTAGGAAAGAAGTGGTAAATACAAACAGAGAGCTGATATGAGGAGGAAAGAAAAAGAATTCAAAGTGGGAGATCTAGTGATGGTGTACTTGAGGAAATAAAGATTTCTTGTTGGGACTTATAATAAACTAAAGATGAAAAAGATATGGCCATGCAGAATTGTGAGGAAGTTTTCAACCAATGCTTATGAAATTGAGTGCCAGAAGGGATTGGAATATCACCTATCTTTAATGTTGCAGATTTATATCCATACAAGGAGACAAAGACAGAGATATAGAATGAATTTGCATAAGATGAAGAACAGACTGTACATTGGGAAGAACAAATGCCTAAAACAATCAAGAAAGAGGTGGAAGTTGTTCTCGAGAAAAGAGTAACTAAAAGAACCAAGGGACATGCTTATTTTAAGTATTTAGTCAAATGGAAGGGACATCCAATAGAGGATGCCAGTTGGTTGACAGTAGCAGAGTTGTAGAAGTATGGAGTCAATCCTAAAAGTCTGATGGAGGATTCTTTTCTTCCTCGGGAGTCTGATGTAGGAGAATTCAGACTGAGCCAGTAATGTCATTGTATGTTTACATGTTGTGGCTAATATGAGATGAATTTCATTGACCTGAGTGGTCAAAATCAGTTTAATAGAGAGAGTTGGATCTCTCAAATTGATCTTTACTTCAATTATTGTAATAATTAAACCATTGCATTATTTTTAGAATAGGAGATAAGTTGTTACGATAGGTGTGTATCAAAGCTTGAGAATAGGGATTTAATAGTTGAGCTGATAAAAATAGATTGAGTTGTCAATCTTGTTAGGATAAGATTCGATCCATAAGGGAAAGGAAAAAATGTAATGATAAAAAAATAATGGAATAGGAGAGTGAGTAAGCGAGAAATTGAGTGAGAAATAGGGTTTGAGAGTGAAATAGAGGTCAAAAAAATTGTTGTAATTGAGCCGAGAGGGCCAAGACTCCGTAATTTCTATTCTATTGAATAATCGATTAAGTGTGGTTTTGCGTGTTATTCCTGGTGCAGAGTTTCTCTTGAATCTACATATCGGCGTTTTGTACCCTAATCGTGTATTATTTCCATTTATGTGTTTATTTTTAATTACAATCAATTAGCGTTAAGGGTTAGTACCAATATTAGGCTCTAAATATTATTAAGCACATTTATTAAAGCGTCTGTATTAAACACGTGATTAGTATTGGAAAGCAGCAAGTGGTATATCACATGGAAAATAAATGGGAAATGGTATTTCTCCAAATTGCGTGATTAACCTAAGATGGTGGTGCGGGGAAAACCACTTTTCTCACACGGTCTCAACCTAATATCGATCGTGCTAGATAGCGTACGATATTGTGCAGTAATCGTTGGATCAGACATGATAGATTGCTGGTGGAGATCGTTTGGGCTAGTTGGCACGTGATACGATGCGATATTCGTTGGATCTGAAGAATTCATATCAATGGTGGAGATTGAAGCACTCAGGAAGTAAGAGGTCAAAGTGGGACCGATGGTGATTGGTAAACTTTGCGGGACCCTTGGGAGGAAATACACGTACATAATCTTATTAACATGTAGCTGATTGGTTTTTAAGTGAACCATTAGTCTAATTGTAGACTACCACATCAATTTTGGTAACCATCCACGTCAGAAAGGCAATCCCTCTCAGAGTTTGAGCTTTTGGAGGACATGTCAACTTGAGTTTCTGTTGGTGCAAGATTAAACTTGGTAGACCTAGGGTTCGACCTCTGGTTTCCATCAAAGGACTCCACTATAGTCTGGCATGGTGATGACCCTTTCATTTCTCCACAAGGGAGAAATGTCTCACTCAAGGTGTGCTGAGACAATTAAGATAGTAGGGATCAGAAAGCAGTATCAAGGATCAACTTATCGCACAAAGAGTTCATGACATGAATATTTATACATCAATGGATAAATTCTTCAGTAACCATTATACAGTTAAAATAAAGACATTTGCGACAATGAATACTGAAGGAATCAACAACACATCATATAAGAAAATTTTAAATGGGCATGTCCAAATCATTCACTCCATTCATTCATGCATAAAGTTACCCCACAACACTTCATTCTATTAATAATACAAGACCATTACATTATGGATCTACACAGAGCGCAAGATATTTAGAACATATATTAGAGCGAGGCTCAATAATATTAATTCAAAATATATGCATA
Source organism: Pinus taeda (assembly GCA_000404065.3). Taxonomy (NCBI): domain Eukaryota; kingdom Viridiplantae; phylum Streptophyta; class Pinopsida; order Pinales; family Pinaceae; genus Pinus; species Pinus taeda. The sequence goes on along the minus strand of APFE031416995.1, from coordinate 14,606 downwards.
GTCACAAAAGTTGGGTCTTCAATCCAGTATCACCTCAAGAGAGACTGGGAAAAATATCTCTTAACTCATTCTCTGTAGGCCTTTTATAGATTTTCCTCCTTGATACCACTCACTTGATCTGGTCTACTTTTACCATTTTAACCATGTCCATTTGATCTAGTCCAATTTGACAAAGTTTGGGTGCTTTGGTCCTTATCATCTCGATTCCTTTAAAATCCAGCGCATGGATCCTTATTCTTCGACTTCTATAAATTCCAAGATAATGACTTTCAAATCTTTACTTGTCACTGACCTTTTTCTATTCTCGACTTCTCATTGGTTAGATCACTCACTTTTCTACTTGCACTAGTCATTCTTGCAACCCTTTTCTGATCAAAATTTAATCAAAATTCATCCAAAAATGAAGGACCCAATAGGCGCCAAACACAATCCATTGACTTTCCCCTGAGTTAATCTTCTAACTGCACACTTGGCTCTACCTATGGGTATGATATCTTTGCAGGCAATTCCTCTACCTATTATGTTACTCATATGCTCCCTGCTCTTCTTCGTTTCCTTCAAATGAAGGACCCAACTCTAGCACTTTTTGCAAGACTTGGGCTTGAAAATTAGTATACTCTGCAGTGGCAGATTTCCAAAGAGTGAGAAATGTAGTAACTTTATCAACACACTCGGAAATAGTATTGGTTGTCGGCTTCTTAGGATGAGCTATAAGGATGGACTTCCATTCAAAATTAGCTTCAAAGTGCAGCTTCTTCAAATGGAAGAAATGTTTTTATGTTGGAGACTGAAGATCATGTAGTATAATTTTGGTGTCATGTGACTCTTCTTCTAATTAGTGAATTTGCTTCTCCAACGCTTTAGCCTAAGTAAGGAGATCTTGTTGTTGTTGTAAATAAAAAATGACGAGTGCTTGGTTAAACAACTATTGAGTTTGATGTCACAACTAGTATAAAGGCTTATTCTTCTTAGCAAGGCTTTTTTGATGTCACACTTGTCAAAATTTTTTACTAAGAACCATTCATGATATGCTCAATATTATCACGGTATGAAGATCCTAGTTCAATCTCTTATGCAATCCGTTGGGTGAAATGATCAACTGGATAGGAAGTGCTCTACGCATTTCAGCAACATTGCTTCACAACTCCTTGTTGGTGATGACTAGCTCTTTGCAAGCAGTTTCAACAAAGTCAAAATATTCAATCAGTTGACACATTGTCTTGTGGAGAATTGGGCACAAACTCAGCAATGGTTAGCCATATCTGCTAGAACTTAGCAGTAATATCTTCAATATGTTTCTCTAGTTGTTCCTTTTCACATCGCAACTAGTCTCACTCTTCAGTTACTACAATTATTTGTTGCTTTTGTTTCTCATGAATAGAGACAAAACATTATGACGAGGTTACAACTATAAGGCAAATGTTCTGATGAGTTGAAATAGCTGGGACAAAGACCAACTCTGTAGATAATTTGGAGAAAAAGAATTGGGCAATTATTGGAAACAATATTAATACTAAGGGGTGGGGTGAATCAATATTAGGGCTAATTTAAACTTTTATGCCAATTTATCTTTACTCATTCAAACTTGGCATCCACTATATGAGAGAAACCATCAACAAACCGTAGCAACAACTGTATGAATTGACACAAGAACACACATCATGAGAAACACACATATGACACAAAGTTTTAACGTGCAAACCCTTATGGGAGAAAAACCACCAAATCTTGTTTTGTTACAGATGTAAATATGAGCACCTACTCTATTACATCAAATTTTGTTTGTGAGCCACCACTCATAGGAAGCACCAACTCCCTTTGATTGTTTTCTAGCACCCAGTAGTAGGAAATACCAACTTCCTCCTTTTGTAGACACTTGATTAGCTTACCAGAAGCACCATATGAAGCACCAACTTCATGGATTTGTTGCAAGAACCAACTTGCAACTCCTTGGATTTATGCAACCACCAACTTTCAGGAGAAACCAACCCCCAAACCTTCCTCAAACGCCCACTAGAAATGGAAACACCAACTTCTTGCATGTAGGCTCCAACCCACACTTAATAAGGAACTAATGTTCTCTGTAGATGACGGCTACTCTACCTGATACCATCTTTGTTGTCCTCTATAGCCTTTTCTCTACTCAACCCACTCAACACTTTGTCCACTCTATTGCACCTCTATTCTTAGCCCTCTTCTACTCCACTGGCTCTCTCAGCCTCTCACAACAACACATGCACACTTGGCCTCTCCTCAACAACACTCACATAGAGCTCTCCCCTCAGCACATGCAACAATGTTGTTATACCCCCTCACTTTACTCAACTCCACTCCATTGTTTTGTTCCTTTGCTATGCTAGGAACAATGTTGTCTCTACATTCCTTCTATCTATGTTGCTCAGTAATTGATAGTGTAATTGTGCATGGATTTACCTGCTATTGTTCCATCAAAATTGCAAGGTTACTATATCTACATTAATCATTGAGAAGGATATTCTAAGTTTTTTCTCCACTTTGACACTCAATTCTCAGTTTATCTGTGTACCATAGTAAGGATTTCCATGTTTATTAATTGCTCACAAAACACAAATTGTACTTTAGGCATGGCTCTCCTAGACAATGATCAGAACTCTTTCACTTGGCCATCTTTCACATTTAATTTTTATTAGTGTGAAAGAAAGAACAAGAATATTATTCTGAAGTCACTGCTACTTCTGCAAATCATGTTCCTTTGTGTTCTTGAGCCAATCATTCTTTTACAGATTCCATTAAACCAATGACACCAAATTTTACTATGCGTGGTTACTTAGCTACCAAATCATCCACCCCTGCATGACCAACTCTGGTGAATAGCCAAATTGGCATATCTACCAAATATGGAGAACTTCTTGTGCAACTTCCAACTCATCCATATCCATAGGTGCTAAGCCCTTAGAGCTATAGCGGATCTTAATTATGGCATAAGCGCCAAAATTGGAGGACTTCAAAGTTGTCGACTTGTTCAAGCCTTCTTCTCTAAGTTGTAGCAGGCTTCAAATATGACATAAGTATTGGGCCTAGCCCATAATACTAAAGGGATACTGACTTGTCCATTAAACATATGTCGCTACATGAGTTGGATCCCAGAATCCCAGTACTCGTAACTTTTCGTAAATATAATTTCACAAGATTTATGGGCTTCCAGGCACTAGCCCACCAAGGTGCACTATCCTTAGCGCATTTCCTTTGATTTTTTCCTGTGCTCCTTTAAATGCATGCTTACGATTCTATTGTTTTAATGTTAATTTTCTGAAGGCTTTTGGTTACTAATAACACAAGAAACCACTGCAAAAACAAGTCACGAGTGCACCTTTCGAATTTTGATGAAACCATAAAATGTTGACAAAATCTTTTGTCACCTGGCTCTGTTAATTGCCATAAAATCTCGATGCTTATATCTTTTAACACCTTCGTCCCTGTATAAAACACAACCTAGAAGCCTATGGTCTATGGGTATGGCCCACAGACGCCACGTCAACACTCTAGCTTGGCCCACTTGTGTGCACTACTAACAATGGTTACTCTTCTCCCTTTACAATGTCACTATGGAGGTTTTGGGCTTGGCCCAACTTCCACCCATTGCCCTTTGAAGATCTTCACTTTTCGACCTATTATGCGCTATTATGGAGGTTCTCAACTTGGCCCACACTAAACACATCACTCCATGACTCCACTTGTCGGCCCCACTGCAATTCCCAACTCTCAATTACAAAACATTTTGGGCTTTCAACCTTTCAGGCCTTTTGGGGGTCCGTGATCCAAACTTAAATAGGAACGCAATAAATTATAGATAACCATAAATATAGAGATGCGACAGAAATAAAACTTCATTTCTTTAAACATCATATACTGAAGTATGCTTACAAACAAACTGGAAATAAGACTAGCTCGGGCGATGGGAGCTTATCTCTGAGAAGAGATGTGGAGGCTACATGCCTCTGGACTATGTTACAATGAGGATCGAAGGCCTATTTATTATTGAGAAACAATGCACCAAAATTATGGGCCTCATTTGGGTAAACTGGTACATCAACTTTTGGGGGTCAAAACTTTGGCATACAATCTTCATTTGATGCACACAATACCTTGTTTGAAATATCTATACAAGGAATACAAATTTTGAGTAGCCAACATAAAAAGAAAAGACCCTTGTTGGCCCTGGTTTTCCTAAAACCGTCATTTAGGGCCTCAAAATGGCTCTGAAAGTTCAAGACCTGAAAAACTGTCAAAAATAGTAAAATGTGCTACAATTAAGGAAACTGGAAAACTGAAAGAGATTGTGGTGGGGGTCCATGTGGAATATGCGAGTGAACACAAACATCCACCTTAATCAGTCATCCCCCCTTAGGAATAAATGTTCCCCATTGCTTTGAGTGCCTCCATGAGATGGGGAAACTTCTGTTGAACTTGGTCCCTGGTGAGCCACTAGCCTTGGTGTGGGAATGGGCTAACTTTGACAACTCAATATAGTTGGATATTCTATTGGCGAGTGTTCTTCACCTGTGTGTCCATAATCCAATCAATTGTGGTCTATTCCATGTAGTTTGGGTTTAACTCTCTTGGTGTGAGCTGTTCTGCAATGTTTGATGTGTCTAGTAATGGTGGGGAGTATGGTTGAAGGCAGTCCACATTGAACACTGGGTATAGGCCATGGAATGGGGGAATGTTGAGCTCAAAAGAATTTTCTCGCACCACCTTGGTAATGGTGTAAGGACCATATCAAAGTGGTCTGAGCTTCCGATGGGCTCTGGTATGATGTTCTTTCTGCAAATGAAACCAAACTTTGTCACCCACTTGAAACTTATGTGGCACCCGATGTTGATCATGTCGCTGCTTGTACTTGACATTTGACTTCTCTAAGATGTCATGAACCTACTGGCATATGTGTTGGATGCGTTCAATAATTTTGGTCACTTTATCAGCCTTGGAAAATACATGTGTGGATTTTGTCTGTGTAGTCACATGAGGCATGGAAACATCAATCAAACACAATGGTTGAAATCCTAGATCCACCTGAAAGGGACTATGACTAGTCGAGTTATGGAGAGATCTGTTATAACTATGTTGGACATATGGAAGACTCTCATCCTAGGTTTGAGGATGCTTGAAGTTGTACATGTGGAGTATGTGCACTATCATTCTATTCACAACCTCCATCTAGCCATCAGTCTGGGGATGGAAGACAAACGACTTGGCGAGCTTGGTGTCCAATAGTGTCTAGAGGCTTGAGCATAACTTTCTCAAGAAAATGCTATCCCAATATGACATAATGGTCTGCAGGATCCCAAAATGTACCCATACTCATTCAAAGAAGAGTTTGGAAGTTTCCTCTGCTATGATAATCTTCTTGCAGGCCACCAAGATATCCATTTTAGAAAACTTCTCCACGACCACAAATACACAATCATTACGATGCTTGGTAGAATGGAGGCCAGACATATAGTCCATGGAGATGGATTTCCACAGTTTCCTGGGAGTAGGCAAAGGAGTGTACAGGCCTTGCTTCGTGATGGTTGGCTTGGTGATGGCGCAGGCTATGTAGGATCTGATATATTTCCCAACATCCAGTCAGAGTTTGGGCCAATAAAATTACTTTTGTAGTACAACCACACTTTTATCCACACCAGAGTGTCCTAAGACCTGATTGTCCTAAGACAGTCCTTGACATGGGGGGTGGTGTTGAGAAGTGCACAAGTAATATTTTCCCAAATGGAAAAATCATGAATAGAAAAATATCCTTCTAGAAGATTTAACCATTTATCTACAATGTCCGCATCTATCTGACCCTAAAATATGGGGATGTCAAAGTTAACTTGTACCTTAAAGAGTGTGGCGCTTCTAGAGTAGCTACTGGAAGAGGATGCATCACCCTTGGGTAACTGCTAAATGATTTGGGCAAAGTTGTCCATCATCACGTTCCTTTGTTTCTTGAGGGCTTCCTCGAGCAAGATTTTGAAAGGATCTCATGCCCCCTCATCTTTCTTCTCTTCTGCCATGGGAGGCTATCGGGATTTGCGATTCTAGTCTTGCAAAGGTTCAACCAGTTCGAACCCTAACTCCTTATATCCCGACCTCATTGGGGACATGCAAAGAAAAATAGAGAAAGAGTAGAATTCTATAATACCACTAATCCAAAATTAAACAAGAATGCAACAAATTATAGATATAGCCATAAATATAGAGATGAAGTAGAAATAATATTTTATTTCATTAATATCAAATACTGAAATATGCTGACAAACAAAATGGAAATAAGACTAACTCGGACGATGCTAGCTTATATCTGAGAAGAGATGTAGTGGCTACATGCCTTTGAACTGTGTTACAATGTGGCTTGAAGGCCTATTTATTATTGAGAAACAATAAAAAACCCTAAACATCCAAAAACCTAACCCTAGGAGATGAAGTGCCAAAACTATGGGCCCCGTTTGGGTAAATTGGTACATCAACTTCCTGGGGTCGGAACTTTGGCATATGATCTCCATTTGATGTGCACAATACCTTGTTAGAAAAATCTATTCAAGGACTACAACCTTTGAATGACCAAAATCAAGCAAAAGCCCATGTTGGCCCTAGTTTTCCCAAAAAATGGCATTTAGAGCCTCAAAACAGCTACAGAAGTTCAGGGCGCGAAAAACAATCAAAAGTAGTAATTTCTGCTACAATTAAGGAAACTAAAAAAATGAAAGACATAGTGGTGGAGGTCCAAGTGGAATAGGTGGGTGGCCACCAACATCCACCTAGATCAGTCTGACCTTTCAGGCCTTCCGACGTTCCGACATTCTGGGCCCTCCAAGGTTTCAACCTTCCAGGATTTGTTCCCGTGACCCTTGCTCCATTTCATCTCAGGTCTCTTTTAAATAGACCTTTGAGGTTCTGGGTCTCCGATATATCGATATTCCATCCTTATATGCTTCTTTCCTCCCCATCTCCTTTCCATCATGTAACTCTTTTAAATAAACCTTCGGGATTCTCACCTTCTGGGAAAGTACCGCAACTCTACCTTTTGGAGTACCAACTTTGACTTCCTCTATCTTTTGATCTAGGAGGCCATTTGTATACTTATTTATATCATTGGAAATATCTTTTAGATCGCTTTCTAGTTTAGTAGGTTTTATGTAGTCTTTGAGCTCATTTTTTACTTGAAAAATGGCTTCAAATTCTTTGTTATTCTTTGCACCTTGACCCTTCTTCTTGTGTCTAGAACTTACTCTTCTGTGACATTTTTCATAGTTCCACATACCATTGGAAATATATTTCCAAGAAATTTCCAACTATGCCACTCTTAAGAGTAACAAAGTTGATCTCTTGATACATAATCTCCTCCAAAGTATGGGACTCCCCAGCCAGCATAGTCATCATTTTGTGGCTCTTGCTAATAAGCCTGCTACTATGGTGATTCTCTAAATAATACTATAGCAACCATGGGAATACGCTTGAACAACATGCTCCTCAATGCCAAAAAATGCTACCTCTATCCTCAATTCCATTCCACTTGACATCAATGCCAACATACTAGTTGCCCCCAACCATTTAGTCAATGCCAATTGTCCAACAATCTTCCGTTTTAGCATTGATGGAAACACCTCATCACTTCTCCAGATTGATGTCCAATCCTCATGATGAGTCCACACTTCTCTTTGCATGAGCCACAAATGGCTTTCTCTCCTCTACATGGGCCATCACAACATTCTCTCCCATAATTCTCTCCACCTTTGACATCAATGGCAAAGGGAAATATGTTTCTTCTTCTCCCTCTTATAATTAATGGCTAAGGATCTGGCTGCTGATGTGTAATATGATTTTGCAAAATTCTCTTCTCAAGGGTTGATATATCTTTAATGAGGCATTAACGTTTCCTCATCCAAGCTCAACTCTCTTGTAGTTGTTGCTTCTCTATGTACTGGACATATGTGATATGCTCCCCCTAAGATCAGGTTACTCCAAATATGGACCACTATATAAATAATACCAATTTCACCAAGAAATTGATACAAATTGGATATTGTACTAGGCAAACCCTAATACGTCCTTCTCAAGAAGAAATGCCCTCTTGCACAAAAATGTTGCTCCATATGAGTCCATACCACCAGTTAACATAGCAATACTAATTGAAAGCTAAGGGACATTCAAAGCCTGTATCCATTTTGTTTAATGAACACACGACTGCTAAGCAAAATTGAATTCAAAACTTAAATGAAATAATGGTATTTCACCCATGATGCAAACCTTTCATTTCTTATGCAATATTTCTTCCTGAGGCTGAAAATATTATTGCCTGCTACTGCTATAAAAGTAGCTCCCCCTGAACCAGTTCTCTTTGACCTCCTACATCTGCTTCCTTGCATCTACGTGGGGACATATCTTATGGACCTGAATTGACTGTGGGATTCTTGTCATTCCACATTTATGTTGCAACTCATATTATCCCACAACATCAATTATTTTTGTGTACTCCCCCTAAAACCATGTTTGTTTCTCTATCCACTAGTAGAAAATGAGAAATTAGTGACTAGGTGACTAAAAATGTTAGTCATCGTATCTTTTCCAAGTGAAATACTACCAAAAATGAACAATATTAGGTGACCCAACTAAAAACAACTAACATAAATGATAAAATTAATCTTGGGTTAAAATATATCACTAGCTAATAAGTAATATGATTAAAAATGACTACTATGAATGACTAATTTAGTCTAGGAACACAAAAATGACTACCTAACAAGTACTACAATAATAAGAATCAATCGTTTATGTTAGTCATTTTAATTACGCAAAACATGTTGTATTTCAATGAAAGTAAAGCCACTAGGAACCACTATGAGAAAAATATCCAAGTCCATAGGAAGATCTCACCACCGTCAACATATACCTCAACGTAATATCAATAAAAGACATAATGTCACTACCATCGACACAATTCACATGCATGTTGCCATCAATGTAAGACACATGCTTGTCACCCTCAATAGGACAGAAAGATCTATCACCATCAACAGAAAACACATGGACACCACCATCATCAAAATACACATGCCCGTTACCACTATTGGGAGGTTATTAAGTTGTGTAGGTTAATGTTCCCTTGAAGTAGGTCTACGAGCTTGGATTACTTTGAAAAGAACATAGAACATGAGAGAAAGCCTTTGAGCTTGGTCATAGAAAATACATAACAAGAATCCAAGTGATATTTAGAGGTGTCATGGCTTTTCTTCTCCCTTGAACTTACTTACTTCCTTGCTTTCCTTCTCAATCGAGAATCCTTATGCAATATATGGGTGGAACACTACAACGGTTTGAGGTAGGTGCGATTGAGTTGAGAGGGAGATGAGTGCCTCTCATTATCTTCATTATCAATCATATAATTATTTGTATCACCCTCCAATCCAAAGGTGAAAACAAGATCATTGGTACCTTATCAACCTCAATCGATAATTGATTCACAAAAAAATATAATCAATAATAAATTCATGAAGAATAATTTGTTATAAGCAATAATTTAATATGAGTGAGGAGAATAACATCTTCCCTTCTTAAGCTCCCAAAATAAACTTAATATTTTTTATTAGGTTTTCCTACTATGTAAAATAAACTTAATATTATAGAGACAAAATTTCCATTTTGTATTTAAATAATCTTTATTTTTTATTAAAAAACAAAAACTCGTCTCATCCATTATCCAATATATCACAATTAGGAAAAAAACCACATTTAATGGTGGCTCACATTCTAAATTCCTGCCATTTTATTTGTAAGTAAGAGGTGGGAGGTGCACAATAAAATTTAGGCTTAGAAATTAAGCGATATCCCCGTTAATTAATGAAAATGAATGAAAAGGAAAGGGAGAAGTCGTATAATAGTGAAGGGTTTGAATTGTGATGATAGGTGGAAAAAAAATTAAGAGATTCTTTTGTTTTCGTTGGTGGATGGATTAATTCTTGTGTAAAAATGAAGCTTAACCCAAAAAATTATCAAAACTTCTCCAAGACATCTTCAATATAGATGCACAATCTCTCCATTTCAACACTAGGCTCTATTCATCGCTACAGAAACTTCACCATCCATAGAAAGTTGTGGAATGTCTAATTCCTCTTACATACTGCCTATAATGGAATTGAATATCAATTTGGCTTCTTCGTTCATATACGTGCCATTTAATTTAGTTTTACTTTTGTCCTCTGAATCATCCTTAAACTAATTCACTCAAATCTAAATTATCGACCATTTAGCATCATTTTGTACAAGGTTTGGGCTTCGAATTTTTATATGGTGATATTTTCTCCAAAGATTATGACCCTAACATCCATGACCTCTTCTAAACCATTTTTCGGGATGAGTAGAAACTACAAAACTTGAACTTGAAGTAGTTACAACACCTGTGCCAAAAGATGAAGATGAAAACATTGATGAGGAACTCACAACTACTATGGTTGAAGGAAAAACAAAATAATATATATTTTCCCCAAACATTGATGGCATTGACTACGAAGTCCGAAACATAGAGGGTGTTTGCATGGCTCCATAAGACCCAAAAATAGAACTAGGCACAGAGCTTGCTTGTGTGGAAAAGAAAAAAGACGAAGAAATTGAAGATGATGCTGGAGCACAAAATATGGAAAACCCTAACCCAGATGAAGCAATAGTAAAATCCCCAAGAGTTGACTGTGTAGAATGGGACATCCCTGACAAAGAAGAGATTGCTGTTGCTTACATGGAAAACAAGCCAGCAACTTGAGTGTAATTTTGTGAAAATGTATATGCATGCAATGCCAGATGAACTCTTTTGGATGCAACTTCTCTCTTTGCTAATTCTTGCCTATCATCTTCAAGAAAAGGGTCGTTATCATCCCCCCTTTAGTGTTGATCAACAAGATTTGTAGCATGCATTGATCCTATTCTTTAATGAAATGTCTCAACTTGAGAAACAACATATATGAATAAAGCATGGACATTAGAGATTACTGAGGGTAAAGATTGCAATAATCTCAAATCTGAACTAGAACTTCCGTTTTCATCACTCTCAGAGAGAAGCAACTGCTCCAATTCCTCAATCCATTAACGACTCTCGCCAAGTTGTCTTTCAAATCTTGCTACTGTCTGCTGTAAAAATGGAGAGGGTTTGATTGGTAGAGTGCTATAGAAATCCATCATAGATGTGGAGGAGATAGGCAACTGAGAGGTTGCTGAATTTGGAGAATTATTGACCCTTGAGGATGGTGGCACTAGATGATACTACTGGATGAATGAATCTAGATCGCAGTATCATAAAAGAAAGAACTAGAACTTCAACATTCATCAACATACTCTTTTGTAAGATTCATAAGTTCCTAAAGTAGCACCTTCTCTCTGTCTATAGAAGTGTTGTTTACTCCAATTGTTAGACAACTAACCCTTGGAATTTATTTTTTGTTATGGTGAGTGGTTATTAGAGTCCAAGAAGACCTGGAAACTGAATCAACGGTTTCTTTATGTATTTATATGTATACATTGTACATTATTCACAGAGATCAATTAATATACAGTTGCATTTGGTTTCCAATATTGTGTGTCATATAGTGGTATCGGAGTGGAGGTTCATTTGCATGTTGATTGAGTTGAGCCACTAGTTCTATGGGATTCTTGAGCACCTCCTTTCTTGGTGGACTGCCATTGTGGCCTCACTATGTGGAGCTTGTGCCATGTGTTTGTGTCTATTTTAATTTGTATGAATGTGGCATTAAAAGTTTTCGTCACTGTTCATTTTGAAATTGAGGTCTCAAATTCGTTGTCGAACTCAGGAGGGGTTTTACGCTCTTGTTGACCGAGATAAACCATTGTTTCATTTTGTAATTTCTAGTTCTTCTCTCGGGGATGTGAACATATTCCACCGGTGTTTTTTTAGTATACGTATTGGAGGAAGTTCCAGTTGATGTGACCAAGAAGGATGGTTATGCGTAGTGTACAACTGATATTATGGGTTTAGGTATGCATGATGCATTCTTCTCATGATTAAAGAGATAGAAAAAATAATAAATGTTATTGGAACTGATTCATTTACCAAAGAGTAGATAGAATTTTCTATGAAATCTGTGTGATATCGTGTTCGAGATATGTTGATGTCGTGTGTTATGTAACAATGTGTTTTAAATATGATAAGATTTGAAAATGAGCCCTTTTTCAACGTAGAAAAAGTGTTGTAATGAGAAGAAATGGCATGATCGATGTCGATCTCTACTTGATATCTTGCACCTTTTTTTTACTTTACAACATTTCTAAGGGCTTTGATACATGGAATGAAAGGCCAAATTATGCTATTATTTTGTCAAGATTATATGGGCGACAATGACATGAAAAATCCCCAAATCAATTTGTGTGTCTAATAGTATTGGATTAAAGCTTCTCTCTAAGTTCGATTATGAGGTATCTTTAATGGGCCAAATAAAAACCAGGGTTTGTATATGACAACGGAATGTATCACAAAATTGACATCGCCAATCTCCCTTGTGTTTGTTTGTGTACAAGAAACTTTGATTGTCCGGTAATGTTGCTTCCATTATTTCATTCAAACCCAAAACCAAAGGATCTCAATTATATGTGTAGCGAAGCCGTATCTGGATGGCACAGTGTTTGGAATTTTTTTTTATTTGAGAATGTGAGGTCCCAACTTTGAGAATGGGATTCGATACCAAGATTGGAATAACCTTGTTCAATTTTTTCTTCGACAGATTTAAAAAAATGATCAAATTAAATTGAGAATCAAGAATGTTCACTTTTGAAAAATATGGAAGTGGTAGGGCTTGTCTATCAAAGTCGAGGTAGAGGGTTTTGGTAAAATATTTAGATCCTATGAGGAGCCGATATCTCTAAAGGACGAGCATGAATCTTATGACCATGAAAAGTTGGATTGGTAAAGGTTGCATCGGTCATCAACCTCAATGATATTTTCCAGCGCCGACAGAGAATTTGACCAATTAATTGCGGTTCATAAAGATGAAACAATAATATGTAGAAATTTTGAATAATTTAACACATATTCAACAAAGATTATCCTGATCATGTACTATTGCGAAAAACATACACAATACATAAGCTCCTCTACGTTGATCATCAATATAGCAGCATCAATAACAATAAAACATCAAGAGCATTCACACATTAACACAGTATGTATCCCGGGGAAAGCATCTCGCTAAAAACCCCAACTATCTGTATATTAATGATTGAGTCATGTAACATTACAAAGTACAATGCTTATCACAAGCAATCCAGTACCAGCTCCACCTGTTACACACAATAAAGCTCAGATCTGAATCAATCACTGGCTCAAATCTCTTCCGCTGCTTGCCTGCCTCCGCTGCTCAATACCTGCACAAGAACCGGTGATAATTCCAAGGCAGCCACGTCTTTCCTTGGCTAAATCACGTGAGAACAAGCTACAAGGTGGGAAAACTCATTGGCATACTCAATCCCCTGATTTGTGCAAGATCTGGTGCACAACTATAGTCACAACTGATAGCAATCTGATTCTCTAACACCTGTCCCTGCTGAACTGAACATGCACTGACATGCAACTGAGTTAACTGATGTATTCATTAGTTGTATTATGAGTTAATAACTTGTGAATTAATTAATAACTAATTCACCCAACTCATCTCTAGTCTATTTGCCAGTTAGACTAAATACAACCAGTTTAACAAAGCTAAACTGAACACAACTCCATCAACTGCACCTCCAGTCCACTAAACTCAACTCACTTGAGTTCTAACTGAAGTCATGCATGCAAATATTCAACTAACCCATAAGAACCACGTATTTCCTTCATGCAATTGCATGGGCCACATCCGTAGCTCGGACTGAAGTGCTCCAAGAGAATAAGACAAAGTTTATAGTCCAAATATTATTGTGAGATAATAATATTTGACTTTTCTATTTTTGACAGCCAGTCTAAAAATAGACTTGATCACTCACACTGTGATCACTCACACTTTCATCAAAAATAGAAGTCCATCTATTTTTCCAACTTGATCAATCATCCATAAACAGCAACCTGCAATCCATAGACATGATCCATATGTCTAAAAATAGACATAGTCTAAAAATAGACTTGCGCCAAAAATAGCCTGCGGGCCCACTTAGTGAAGGCGACTCTTTTCACTAAGCTCCATCATCTTGTTGCAATCTCAACACTCCCTCTCGACAAGATATGGATTATCAGCAACCCCTATCCTGCCTCGGTGGTACTCGAATTTGCTCCTGGTGAGAGCCTTCGTCAGAATATCAGCATCCTGATCCTCCGTTGGAATGTACGAAAGTAACATGATCCTCCGCTGCACACAATCTCTGATATGATGGTACCTGATGCCTTTGCTGCCATATACTCGGCCTCTTGAGCTCCCTGCCCAATCTGCATCCATGAAGCCACATAGCTTCACCTCATCCAATCCATATCCCGATGTGCCTCTCTTGAGCCTTCACACATGCGACCCACCAACTACTGGTAACTAGTGGCATCCACTACCTCCGCTGAAGTAGCATCCTCCTTCCTCCAATCTCTAGGAAGGAATACAGTCTTCACATCCAACTGATGA
>APFE031416989.1:35063-45913 GCA_000404065.3 Pinus taeda | reverse complement strand
AAAACATACATAGCATAACTTGCCTACGGTAAAAAAAGAAATACAAGAAAATATATTTTGAGTAGAAAAAATTAAAAACCAAGTAATACAAATTAAAAAAATATATTAGGAAAACAAAACTTGAATATTGAATACCATTCAAAGAAGTAATAAAATAATAATTGGGCTTGGACAATTTCTTTTCTAACTCTGATTTCGAGTTTTCTGTGTACAATATTTTCACTGTTTCATCTTTATGAATTCCACCTTGGCAATTATTTTTCTAACTAAGATTTGGATTTTTCTATGTACAATACCTACTATTTCCATTCATTTTAAAATCCGAAATCAGTAACATGGAAATAGTATCGAATCCATGAATGAAATTAGTATCTCCCTGAGCACCCAGTTGACAATAGTGTTCTTCATCATCATGACAAGCAAAAACAGACAGAAAAATCATGTTCTGTCTATCTCACCTAGCGAAGGGAAAGGCAAAGCAAGGCCATACAAGATTATTACGCCGTAAGGCGTTTCCCTTTGAAATGAATTGCCCCAGCTCATGCCGTGTCTTATTGTAGACCGTGGATTTATGGTGTTAGACGATTGAACAAAATTGGATCATTGATCCTCACACTGTCTTTTTATCTCCCAACCCAATGGCCTCTCAGTGTTCAGAGTTATTGTTCGGGCTCAATTTTCTGTTCCAAATTGCATAACTCGCCCAAGAAGCCTCTATCTTCTGCTGAACCGTTCTTTCGCTCTTAACGCACTGTGGTAGTCCATCGCAAAGAATTGCAGAAACAACAATGGAGCAAATGACAGAATACGAACGCAAGAGGTTAGAAAATGTCCAGCGCAACCGACAGATGTTAGCAGCTCTTCGCGTACACGATACAGCTGAGCGCCTTTGTTCCGCCACGAAAAAACCCAAATAAGTCCCATTCCCCATCCCCAAATTCCTCCTAAGCTTGTGCGGCCAAAATAATTAAACGACTATTGTTGTTTGGAAGGTCGGAGACTAAGGCTTATAAGCCTCCCAAGCATGAAAGAGAACCGGAACCCTCTGTACACCCCGCGAGGGTTTGACTCCGCCAAGCTCTTGTTCTCCGAAACCCCCCACATCCTCGAGGAAGGGACCTCTATGTTTAGCTGAAACTTATGCACCCTACGGGGAAGAGGATTCTTATGATCATTATTTCAACCGGCTCAGAGAGCTCAGGGACCACGACCCTTCGACGGATTTGATATGCGCTAAGCAAGACAGGGAATCGGAAGGCCGAGGTCTTGTTGGGCCAAAATTTAGTCTGGAAGACCTAAATTTGGAGGCCAAAGACATAGACAGGGTTGCTCCAAATAGAGTACTCAGTGTCCATATCTTGCCTTGCAGGGAGAGGGTTATTGTTTTGAGTGGAGACAGGGAAGGCTATTTGAGCCTGTGGGATGCTGATTGTGAGGAGGAAGGAAAAGGATTTCATATGTATCAGCCTCATTTAGCCCAGCTATCAGGAATTGCGACCGCGCCTTTTTCTGTGGAGAAGGTTCAATTCTTACCATGGTGAGTTATTAAATTTTTAGTCCCTGGTTGTTCTTTATTTGTTGCTTGCAATCTTTTTGAAATTATAATTTAACAAATGCAGTTTGTATACTAACCAAGGGCAGATCACAAGAGAAAGAACAAATCCAGATTCTGCTTCAGATCTGATCTCGGTAAAACCAAGTTTTCGGATTTTGAATCTGCCATTGATTCGGAGAAATACTCTCCAAGGTTTAATCTATTGATTTCGAGGGTTTCATCTGTCAATTTCCAGAGGCTTTTGGCTCTGCGATTTTTTTTGTTTTTTGTTTTTCAAATTTTTACAGCCATGTCACTTCGACCCAATTCTCGGACTGAGGTCCGGAAGAAGAATGACAAGTCGGCAGTCGATGCAGACGAAGCTCGCCGCAAAAGAGAGGACAATCTGATAGAAATCAGGAAAAGTAAGAGGGAAGATAATTTGCAGAAGAGAAAATACCATAAAGTTCGTCACGGATCTGCATTATTTTACAGATATAATTTGGATGGAGATCATAAAAGAAGTCGGACAAATCTCAAGCCATTTATTAGAAATGGCCTTGGAGCACTGGATATTGCATTTCTAAGACCACCAGATCTTGATTTGCCTGGACTTTCCTCTCCTCCTGATAAAGGGAACGTCATTTTTCTCTTACAGTGGATAGAGTATTTCACAGTAAACTGCCTTGAGACGTTCACTCAAGAGTTCACAAGGAGCATAACTGAAGGAAAATGGTCCAAAACACATTGGGATACCAATCTCCTAGCCTGTCTTTTTTATTCAATTCTGAATGGCAATCTGTTGGTTTGCAGTTAAACGACCTTCCCTTCATTGGTATTTCATTCTACGACAAACCCATCGATGATTTCAAGTGGGCCCTCCAACAGATAGGAGTTGTGGTTGAGTTTGGGAAAGGATGTTGATGTTATCACCAAACATATCCAAATGCACATGGAATTGCCAGTCATAACCAGACTTCGCGAATATCTTCATAACTTTGAACGGAATCCTGTCGATAGTAGCTCTGTTAAAATAAGGTTTCCGCTTGATGGTGGACTTGGGGGTGAATGGAAGGATTCAACAGTGTCTAGTTCATGACGAAGATGCCATTTTTCACCGTAGATTATAAATCCTGGCACAACTTCTATGAAGAGGAATTACTTTCTTTCTTTTCTTGTTCTCTTGGTGTGTCTCTTTATTCCAAAATTGGACATTATTGCAGTCTGTCGCTAGATTGGGTATCCAGTGATAATCAAGTTTCTGCAACAAAATGTTGCTTAGTTTGGAGAAATTTTTTAAAGCAATGGTAGCAGGGGTCTGGTCTGATGATCCTACCATGCAGTTAGAAGCGTCAACTCAATTCAGGAAGCCTCTCCCTATTGGTAATAGTCTTGAGTATGTGTATATTTATTACCATTTTTTTTTGTCTTTAGGAAATGGTAATCTGAAAAAATATATGTGACAGAACGCAGTCCTCCAATTGAGGAAGTCATCGCTGCGGGTGTGGTCCCTTGACTTGTAGAGTTTCTTGCAAGGGATGATTTCCCACAGCTTCAGGTATGATTTGTTTTTCAATTGAGATTCTAAGTATTGAATTGACATTATATTGTGGTAATCTAATATCGTTTTTATTTGGTCATATTATAGTTTGATGCATCCTGGGCTTTAACAAATATTGCGTCAGGAACCTCAGAGCATACCAGAGTTGTGATTGATCATGGAGTTGTGCCCAAGTTTGTGTAACTTCTTAGTGTTGCCAGTGATGATGTCAGAGAACAGGTTGCATTTTGGACCTTTCCATCCATTTATGTTACTCAATTGACATTAGTTGCATTTACAAGTTTTCTTCCTTGTATTGTTATGTCGCCAGCCTTGATTTATCTTGAATACAGGTTGCCGAGTACATGTTCAGGACAGGGTCCTGCGTTCAGCTTCACAAATCATATTTTCCGTTGTGTCAATGAATTTTTGCAACCAGATATTCTGACGGAGAAGATCCCTTATATTTAATTTCATCAATCCTATCAGGCTGTCCAAGAATTATTACCTGACACAGAAATATTCTGTCAGTACTGGAGACTTAGAAGGAGATATCCAAACAGTCAGTACTGGAGAGTAAGAAGGAGATATCCAAACAGTCTGGGGATTCAACAATGTTACACACATAGAGAACGATCCAGAAAATACCATAAAGTTCGTCACCGATCTACATTATTTTACAGATATATTTTGGATGGAGATCATAAAAGAAGTCGAACAAATCTCAAGCCATTTATCAGAAATGGGCTTGGAGCACTGGATATTGCATTTCTAAGACCACCAGATCTTGCCTTGCTTGGAATTTCCTCTCCTCCTGATAAAGGGAACGTCATTTTTCTCTTATAGTGGATAGAGTATTTCACAGTAAACTGTCTTGAGACGTTCACTTAAGAGTTCAAAAGGAGCATAACCGAAGAAAAATGGCCCAAAACACATTGGGGTACCAATCTCCTAGCCTGTCTTTTCTATTCAATGCTGAATGGCAATTTGTTGGTTTGCAGTTAAACGACCTTCCCTTCATTGGTATTTCATTCTACGACAAACCCATTGATGATTTCAAGCGGGCCCTCCAACAGATGGGAGTGGTGGTTGAGTTTGGGAAAGGATGTTGATGTTATCTCCAAACATATCCAAATATCTTGAATATAGGTCATTTGGGCTTTGGGAACCATTCTTTGAGAATATCATTGTGGGCTGCTTTGTGAGAATTGGGATAGGAATGTCAGTAAAAAATGTTGATGTGACAGACCCTGATAAAAACAATACAAGTTTGAGAACCACACCACATACAAGTATTTGAATTGTTTCTGGGGTAGCAAGAGCAGTGCAGCAAGATGGCAGATGGCTAGGGTGTCTGATTCACCTCCACTTGAGAAAGAATTTTCAGATTGGGAACGGGAAGTAGAACGCAGTGGTGGTTGGGATGATTAGTCGAGCAGAAGTTGAGGAAAAATAAATGCGCTAAAAAATATAAATCAATTTGTGTATTCTGCAGAAACTGTAAAACAAATGTTGCAAGAAAAGAAGTTGGCTTCCAAAAGGCTATCGAATGTGGCTTCTGAAAAGGACAGGGTTAGAAGAAAGATGGAGCTGGTGGAGAGCAGGCATGATTATTCAAAAGTTGAGAGAATTAAAGTGAGATTGAAGGAACTAGAATTCCTTTCTCTTCAGAGCAAAAGCAAGGATGCAAAAGCCTTGATGCTAGCAGAAATGAATAAGAAAAACAAGGTTGAAACTTTCAAGAACGCTTCTGAGATCAAGCCTCTAAACCTTAATCTTAAAGCAGGTGAAGCAGGGTATGATCCTTTCACTCAGTGTTGTACTCAATCTCAAAATTATTATGATACAAAGGCAAAGGTTGCTGAAGACAACACGGATGCGAACAAAGAGGCAGATGCAGCCAAAATAGAGGAAGCCATAGCAATAGAAACTGCTGAGGATGATGGAAAGCTTGTCGACACTGATGCTCCTATATCAGAAGATGCAAAGGTGTATTCTTTGCATGATTTTGAACTTCCTATTTCACTTGCTGGACTGCAGATGTATGGGGGTGCTCAAGGGGCCCCTTTAGCTTTTATGGCTAGAAAGCAGAAGATTGAGTCAACTTGTGGAGTGAAAGTTCCTAGCAATGATGGAAGGAGGCATAGTCTGACATTAACTGTGAATGATTACAAGCGTAGAAGAGGCCTGCTGTGAAAATAAATAATGATATTTTCTCTGCTTGTTGGTTTCCCCATTTAATTTTTATATGAAAGATTCGGAAATTTCCTTTTGGGATTGCCAGAAACATATGCAGAAAAGCCTTAAAGTGAACATTTTTGTAAATTGTTTCAAATTCTATATGTAGTGTGCCATTATAGGCACTTTAAAACACAACTGCAATAACCGAGTCAACCAAGGATTGTCTTTTAATAGTAGCAACATCATGGATTGTTGGAAGGCATGAAATCAACAATGTTTTAGAAATATAGGCTGTATTTTCTTGACATCTAAAGTTCAAGGGTGTTTTTTTGTCTCAACCATTCTGCTAAAAAATGGTATATAATGTTCCAAAAGGATTCCTTTCCTCTAAGTAACTCTATTCCACTACAAGTTATCATGCAGTTGGTGAAACATGGCATTTTATGTTGTTTGAGATTGATGTTGAGTGATGCCTTTTTCTAGATTGTTGTTGAAATATGTAATGTTTTTCAGATTCATGTAATAAATGCTATGTTTTATTAATTTATGTTGTTGTAGTATAGTTTGCTTAAATGCTTTGAGTTGTGGTTGTTTTGTTGTGCTTAGTTGTTTATTCTTGCTTTAGATTGATTGCAATTCTATCTAATAAGCAACTATCTTTTACATGGTAAAAAAGTTTGGCTGAATCGAGGAAAACATTTGAAAATCTAGAAGAACTTTGGTACAGCCAAATAATTCGGTTCAGTTGGGATTTGTATAGTGAATCTCTTTTTTGTCCACAACTAAACCAAACCAAATCCAATTTTAACCCAAAAAATCATCTTCCCAAGAAACCCTAAAGAATTCTTAAGAAAACGCAATTTAACTTTCAAGCCACCAATGAATATGTTATTTTCCCATTTCTTCTCCATGTCCCGCCAATGCCTGTCACTACTCCCTCGTTTAGGAGCTAACCATGGGAGATTTCAGGAGACTATGCTGTTGCTGATGCCTAGAGAGGTTTGTCTATTCTGTTCATGTGTGAAGTCTCGAGGAGACTGCATTTGTAGTTGGGACACTGTTGCCTGCACCTTAAAGGCCTGCTTAGACCTTCATAAACAAAGTTACACTCAAATGAAGCATGCCAACCGAGCCAACATACTAAATAAGTAGCTTCCACTAGGTATTTAGTCATATATTCTCTGTTTGCTATGTGCTTATTTAATTTTTATTTTTCAACTTGAAAGGGTGTACCTAATGTCTGTGCATATCCTTCTTACTTCCAGAACACTTAGAACAGGTTACATGACCTGCATTATCAAAAGTAGAATCACAACACACGCAAACAAATACATATGCCCACCAAGCACAAGAAAATAGTGTGATGGCTATCAACTTTTTAAAATCAAACTTGTAATAATCTCAATAATAAATCTAATGTTCTTTAGAGAAGACCTGCTACTCTAGTTTTTGCTGGGTTTTGTACAGTTTATAGTGTATGATAAGGAAATACATCTCTTGAAGGGATTGCATCAGAAGGCTCAACGGACCTTTGAGTATTTTTGTAGGGGTTTATGTTATCCAATCATTAAAATTTTGAGTATTTTTGTATTGGTTTATGTTATCCAATCATTAATTTTTTTTATAAAATTAGTCTGGACTATCCACATACCTATTTTTTTTCAATAAATTTGAAGAAGTGCATGTTTTTGCTTTAATAATATGTATACTCCTGAATTTTCTGAACTGTAGTTTTGTGGGCCAATTGTTTTCTGTATTGTATGGTATCCACATTTGAATTCAGATTCTATCTTGATAACTATCATTTCTTAGTATGTTTTTATGAATATATTGCATTGTAAGTCTTCTTTCTCTTCTTACATTGGACAAGAGAATACGGCTGTCTTTGACAATGTGAAGTTGTTGAAGATGCAAAAATTCCCTTGCTTTACATGAGCCAACTTGACCTTCAATAGAAACGTTGTTGAACACAATGAGAAGTTTCATATTTCTTTAGAAAGCATCCCGAAGGCTTGTGTAATTCCTGCATTGTTTTGGTTGATGCCTTGCTGAGGAATCATTGAGACATATCATGGCTTTGTGGTTCAATCAGAACCTATTCAATACTCACCTTCATTGACTATATTAGTCAGACACAAACCCTGTCAAAACTCACAAGCCAGTAGGGCTCGGGCACAATGTTAGTTCCTCAATACGGTGATCAAATTCTGTCATCAACATTACAATTTTCTTCACGCATCCTTTTTCTAAATGAATCTATATTACATGTGCTTGAAGAACTAGCTTTGAAGTCTCTATTCTCCGGCAATGTTCAGGTCTAAGTTCATGTAGGCAATTCTATGTTGAAATTATACTTGCATACCGGAATATTATATTGGCGGAAGACCGTTACTCAAATGTCTGCCAAAAAGAGCACCCATTCTGACACACCACCTATGCAGAGGAAGAAGCCTCACAAGTTTTTGGGCTCCTTTTCTCTATCATGGCTAGGGAAGTAGCCAAGAGTAAATATCTCTGCAGGCATGAAGTCCAATAAAAATAATGTATAAGACATATTTGTTAACCAAAAATTTCATCTAAAATGCAAAATATGTTCCCGGCCTTTCAGAAAATGTGGAGTGAAAATGTGGAGTCCAGCAAAATGTGAGGCTAGCACTATCATCAAAATTTAAACCAGATATGAATCTTTCAGTCTTACGGTATTATGGGATAATAACATCACTGATATATGAACTATATATCAAGCTTTCAATCCTAAAATATAAGTGTTGGATGCTTCACTGCAAAGCCTAGAAGCCTTCTTTCAATTGTAACAACTGGATGATGCACATAAGTGATGATAATAGAAGTCCGTATGGAGCGACCAACCCTTAACATGTTGGTGGGCTCTTGTACGAGAAGCCTTCTTTCAAATATAACAACTGAATGATGCACATAAGTTGATGCTAAAAGAAGTCAGTATGGAGCGACCAACCCTTAACATGGTGGTGGGCTCTTGTACGAGACTTAGTCAACTCAAATTCACCTCCTACACAAACTTTGATATGCTTCAAGCAAGAAATGCAAGATAGATTATACTTGAAGGGGAAAGCAGGGGAAATCATGAAGCAATGGATTCACGTAAGGCAAGTACCTGGTCAAAGGCATTAAAAAAATATTTTTGATGGCTTCAAGTCCATGGTGATGAACTTGGAAGTTCCTCGAATCACTTCTCATAGCACTCTCAACCAAAATATCCAAAGAAAAATGGACTTGCTTAGTATAAATGCTTTGGAGAATGCTTTACAAGTAGCTCTCGAGTTTGACGCCAAAGCTTCAGAAGAAAATGTACTAAGCCTCCACCAACTAAAGCAAGGTTCTCGAAGCCTTATCTTTTAGAACTGTCTCTATTAGTAACTCAAAGCAGCCTTTAAATCAGGGAAATGACAAAGGTAAGAAAAAGTATAGTAGTTATCATAAATATGCATGCATGATAACTACAATGTATTGCTCAAAAATATTGAATAACATAGAACCAGTGTTATTGGAACCAGACCGGAACTGGTGAAATGAGCTGGTTCGATCTTTTTGACACCCAAATAGGTCTGGTTCGAGGTCTAGAACAGGAAATGGCCAGTTTGGTATTGCATTGGCTGGTTAGGTACCAAACTGCCCAATTCTGCACAATTTGATTAAAGATGTTCCAAACGTAATTATTTTTTAGAAAAAAACAAGAATTTTTTGAGTGGGGTAGCCTAATATTCAAGCCTATGGCTTTAGTATTGCTTATGCAATTCATAACATTACCATGAAATGAATTTGGATGTTTGAGAGTAGTTCTGACCTCATCGAATTTCATATGGAGAAAGTAAAATTTTAGATCTCACTCAAAATTTAGTAGACTTGACAACCTTTTTCAGGATTTCAAGATTGTGGGGATTGCCACATTTCCATTGGCTTTTGTTATGTATGAGGGTATGAACTAGTAATTAATCAATAACACTAAGCTCTCTATGTACCTTAATTTTAGTGACATTGGTTGATGAACTCTTCTCTTAGAACCCTACTCAAAATGTACCCATCACTGAAACAAAATCTTGGCTT
This sequence comes from Pinus taeda, assembly GCA_000404065.3. Classification (NCBI taxonomy): domain Eukaryota; kingdom Viridiplantae; phylum Streptophyta; class Pinopsida; order Pinales; family Pinaceae; genus Pinus; species Pinus taeda. The sequence goes on along the minus strand of APFE031416989.1, from coordinate 36,575 downwards.
GAGATGCTACATTTTTTTCTATCTTGTTTTAATGCTTAGATGATGATATTGATGATGGATATCCTAATATAGACAATGATTTTGATTATATGTAGGTATTTGTTGTAACATGTTTTTTTTTTTATGCTAACGGTCATCTGGACCCTGTTTGTTGATGTTTTTTCGGTTTAGAGATGGATTGTACTTGATGCTATTTTTGTTATTTGCTTCTATAGGACCTAGATAATGCAAGGGCCACACAATTTCCACTGAAGCATCAACTTGGGTTAGCCTCTATGTTTTTGATGATTACACAATAGATAAAATTGGCCGGCAATTATAAAAAATTCCATCCAGCCAGATAGTCGATGCTCAATCCTACTTTATATTTTCTAAGCACAACCAATAACTCCACGAGGATAACATGATCCCTATTTAGCAAATACACCGGCTGCCCACTCAAATGGCTGGTACCTATAATCATAGCCCTGTATGGATAAAAACTGATGACTACGAGTTACGTTGGCCTTATACATTGATGACAGTTTCTTTAGCTTTTCCAACAATCGTTGTGCTCTAGTATAGACTAAATGGACACTGGAATTTCCATTATCCAGAAGATGGAATCTTACCCAAGGCATTCACAAAAGTTGTTGCCAACCCACAACTGGTTGAAAATAATATCCATCATCATAACAAACTTTATGCCCATAATATGCACAAATGGTAACACATGATACATCTCCCAAACCAACGGAGTCCAACTAAAGTCTAATCTGAGATGCTCCATTCTCAACACTTTATACATAAAAAAACTTGTCTGTAATTGGCCTCTCTTTGCACTTTTTGGGGCAATTGCTAGTTATATTAAGTTACTTGAAAAATCAGTCTCCTACAATGTATTTTAGGTATCAGAGGAGGGAAACGGTTATTTCCATTGATTGAGGAATCATTTAGGCAATTTCAGTCTTATAGAAAAGATTTGTGTTGGTTCAGCCTGGGCCCGGAACTTTTTCGTTGTCATCTAATTAATGAATGCATTAGGTTGACCATAACAAAATATCCATTTTCAGAATACACATTATCGTTCACCCTTGCTTTCAACAATGCCCATTCACATGTCGCTATTCTTCCCCACTCTATGCCTTACCACTCTATGTCTTACGGCGTTTCCTTTGCAACATAAGGTGCAAATGCTAGTTACATTACATGTGATATTCACACGTCATAATTAATGACTTACAACTAAATCTAATTAATCTAAGAAATTAGAGGCATACGTTCGTTCCATTGCATTTCTTTTTCAAGGCACGAATCTCTTCATTATTTGTCAATCATTTCTCTCCTCGCCGGTCTATGTTAGCAGTAGGTTTGGTCTTTAATTCAATGTTCGCATAAAGAATGGTATGAAAATATAAATTTGATAATAAATTTTTTTTTTCAAAGTTCAAAATTATCCAAATGGAAAGAAATTATGTAAATGGAAGATACTAGTTGAGTTGAAATGGTTGTTAACCTAAAACATAAGTTCCA
>APFE031416989.1:0-20079 GCA_000404065.3 Pinus taeda | reverse complement strand
TCCAAAGCTTTCAAAAGCCATCAAGGAAGAACTACAATCTTAAGAACTAGGGACTAAAAAGACTTCAAAAAGAGACTTAGACTAACAAATGAAGGAGAGAGATCTCCTATTTATACAAAAAGATGAGAGCCATCTCATTAATGATAATCCATGAATCTCTCCCTCTACCTCTAGAGTCCTAATCAAAATAGGAACTGATAAAACACGTCTTTTTAGAGTTACAATACAATTAGGAGATGTGACACATATCCTCATGATCCCATGATTCTTTCCACCCAAATTCGAATTTGGCCTTAGAGTGCCACATAAGGGTCTTCTAGAAACCTCCTTTCAACCTACACATGTCAACAATCTCAACCCATTTGTTAGGTATAAGCATATGCACATTATTTCTAATTTTTAACCACAAATTCACTTAAAAGGCTTCGAATTAATAGAGTTTGGAAAAACATAAATGTGGCCCAATGATAATGAAAGTGGGATGAATGTAGTGATATAGTAGTGAAATGGAGGTGAAATGGAGGTGATATAATGGACATAATAATGAAAGTGTAATGGAAATGAATGACATTTTCAAGACCCAACATACCCCCAACTGAAGTTATTGCATGTCCTCATGCAATATATATTATATTAACTCTTTTGATCCTTTATCTTTGGCTTAACTTTCCATGATATCATTTGATAACTTCATATTTTTGCAAAGTGTTTTACTTGAATTGCAACATGGTTGGTTCTTGTGTTACAACCAATTTTTTGTTGTTGTTGCATTCTATTTTGATCTTTGAACTTTGCATAATGATATTTTGATTATTTTTGCAAAGTATATCTTTATTGGATTGCATGATGGTTGGTTCTTGTGTGACAACCATGCTTTTGTTTGTATCCAATTTATCCTTTAAGCACTTTTTTTTTTTTTTAAAAAGCCATTGTATGCTCATAATAACAATGTAATAGTTAGTATCTGTTGGAAGTATGCGAGCTCTTGAATATGATATGGACATGGCAAGATATGAGAATGAATGTATTCCCCCCCCCAACTGATAGTATTGGCAATTTTATGAAATGAGGAAGAGAAATGTTTTTCCAACAATTATCATTCTAACTTTTTATGGAATTCTATGGTCAAAAGTTAGAAAATGACGTACCTTCACTTACCCTTTGGAATGGATGAGTTGTATGTGTGGTGGCTGCAAAATTCTGAACATATTATTCTTCAAGTGGCTGAACAAGAGGAGTCATGGATAAAGAGATAAGATGACTTTTTATTGCTTCTACTAAACTTGTTGAATCTACTCCAGAATGCTGAAAATAATAGTCTTCATGTCTTCAAAACTCATTGGCACCATTCCTACTATGTGAAAAAAAAATGATCTAATGTCGAATAGCAGGAAATTTTTGGTTTAGTGGCCATTAATGGATGCCATTGGGAAATATGAGAACTCTCACCATTGATGACAATGAGAGTCAAGATGCCCAAACACATCTTGCTAGGTACGAATGAATTTGTCGATGTCGAGTCACCTAGAAGATCTAATGAACAAGGGACATTAATGTATTCCCATTGTTTGTCAGCATGAGGACTTGCCATTAAGGCATGCAAGCCTCAAGGTGTCTTTACAAGGAACTTAGACGCAAAGGACTATGGACTCAATAATTTGCATTAAAGCAAGGCTTATTTGTGGAATGAAAATGACAAGGAAATGGAAGATGAAAATGGAAGATGGCAATGGAGAATAGAAATGGAAATGGGAAATAAACATGTGAATGAGACTCTTTCTTTTATTTATGGGTTATGAATGGACAAAAAGAGATGGAAAGTGTATGTGAATGTAAATGGAAAATATGGAGGAAAATGAGATGAATGGTTTATTATGAGGTATGGATGTGATGGAGACAATAGTATCTGAAAGTTTTTCAAGTGTTTGGATCTGATTTTGCATCAACATATTTCCTGTTTGTTGCTGATCATCCTCTTATGAAACAAATTGGTCTCTTAGAGAGACACCATTCTCTTATAGTCATTTGTCCTTCCTCCTAGAACCTGTAAAAATAACTAATACTTCTTCTGCAATGGAATGTAAGATTATCAAAGGATAGAGATGGCCAATCTCTCTAGTTATGATATTTACATACAAAACTAAGAATTTGTATTAATGAAACAAGTTCTGGAAAAATCAAGAATTTATACCTGATTTGGGATTAGTGCCTCAAGTTGATTTTTCTTCTTTTCAGCAATTTATTTCATTATTTTCCATTTCAAACTCTAATGATGGATTTCTCATTGTGTAGATCTTGTTGAGATATTTCCAATGGTACTTAAATCATCAAAATCTGATTTCGTATGAAAACGTTAGGTTGATTTGAACAATGAGGTTTTTTTCAGTCTACGGAGTTTGACTTCAGCTGCAGAATGTGCACGGTTTCTGTAGCTAAAAATCTTGAATACACAGTTAGACATTCATCTTTCATCATCAGTCCAAAATTAATCAATACCTTAAGAAAAGTGAGCAAATAACTTATTCATTTCATTGATTCAAAATTATTATTTTTTCTTGACATGCAACGACTTAGTGTGGCGACTTAGTGTGGCGACTCAGTGTGGTGACTTAGTGATAAAACGCAATTTGACTTCTCTTTGACTGGGGTCTTTTTCATCGAATTGGATCAAATGAATAGGACACCATCCATGTACTGTCATTCTCCCAGCTACCCTTGTGGCTTGTTTTTCTTGATGACACCTGCAACCTAGAGTTTAACAAAAACAGCTGCAGATAGTTGAACCAGCTGCGGAAAGTTGAACTAGCTGCGGAAAGTGGCTAAAACGGTCAACCATTAGACGCATATCCCTGACTGCCCCTTTTATCTAGCTAAAGAAAGTCCAAGTCCAAGTGTGTTCAACTGATTTAGCTCTCCCAATGAGCCCCATCATTTTTATTTATTATTTTTATTATTTATATTTATTTTTTATTTATATAATATATTTATTAATCTATCTTTAAATATATTATATATTATATATATATTTATTTATTTATTATTATTTATTTTTTTCGGCTGCTCTTCAGAATTCCCTTTATTGTCTGAGAAATGGAATGACTGCATGGATAGAAATCAGACATTGATGGATATGGAAATGGAATGAAAATGTATATGGAAGCAGATGACTATGGCTAAAGCAATTTTATGTACAGAGTATGTGAAGACAGAGTGAATATATGCGTAGGCTATGTGAAAACAAGGTGACTGAGTATGCAAACATGCTGCAAAGATATGAAAAATAAAAAAAAACTCGGTGTAATGAACAACTAATAAGGGACCCTTCATGAAGCATGTATCTACAAAAGAAATTTCATTATTTCTAAAGCCATGGTCACAATTTTCCATAAATCCTGAGAGCAATGAACAAAGTCACATATGGAAATGCCATTGAAAAGCTAGAATCTATCAAATATGCAATAAGAAAGCCTTCTAACATTGATGCTTTTGATTTACAAACAGCATCACAGTAAGTCGAATTTGCAGAACTATCCTCAGAATCATTTGAAATAAGAAACCTTTCCATTTTATGAAATCCACTAAGTGGAACCATTTCATATGGCTCTGATGTGTACACAACAATGTATGTAATCCCATATTGTTGTAGGTTCTTGATAATATCAGCTAGCATTTTGCCTTTAACTTGAGTCTTTTCAGACCATTTTCAAACACCGAGGACTTATCATTGCATATCGAATCATGCAAGGCATGTAACTATGCAAAAATCCATCCGAGTAAAGCATCAAGCGCTTTATGAAAAGAACATAGGGATAGCTGTTGGATGGGTGCTTGGAGAAGTGCCATATTGGATCATCTTATTGTCAAACAAGAAGTAGCGGAACAAGCGCAGACAGGTGGCAACAACTTCACGGGTTTTAATGACAGAGAGTCGTATTTCAACTACAGCGTGCCGTATTCAAACTATTTCTTGTTCATTTAATAGAAATCATTTTTCATGCATTCAGAGACATAGTGGATGACCTGGCAGCCAAGAAAATCGGATCTGGGCGGATTTCTCAAAGAAATCGGAATATAGATGCAATTGTTCAGAAAAACAACTATTTTTCCTCACGCGACATGAAAAACGAGGCCTCAAAGAACCGAGAAATTCTCCTAGACTGCCACGAATTTCTTAAAACGGTTTCTAGGTTATCTAATTGACCCAGCTCGCGAAAAAACCCATTTTTTCTTTTCTTCAAATTCACCTCCGTTTGGGAAAATTGTGCGTTTGAAGTTAGACGTTTTTCTCTGTTTTACGTTTTTCCTGAGTTGTTGTTTTTTCTATTTTGCATTTGATGAATTTGTTGCATTCGACTTTCTGGATTTCATTTGTTGTGTAATGGCTCTTGGCCAGATTGTGGAATGATATAAATTGGCACTAATCTTTCCTCTTTGGGAGAGTCTTAAATTGTTCAAGCACCTTCATCGTCGCTTTGCCATATTTTGGATCACTAGAAATTTTACTAAGGTACCAAAATTCTAGTGCTACTTAACCCATCTGGTGCTGGATGTGCAGATCTTTCACAAAGAACAACATCTGAGAATGGAATAGTAGTTGGACTAGATGTAAAAGTAGGCAATAAGCGATCGGCGAGGTCCTTAGCTCTTTCTAAGTATACCGTAGGTTTGGGTCCATGAAGCAACAGATCTAGAACTTCATTCTCTAACTATTTCCTTTTCTCCACCACTAAGATGATAGGCACTAAGAATACCACCCAAGATACGAATTGTAGTTTCAAACAAACCTATATTATGATCCTGAGATTGTATGGCTCGCATCTCATTGGGAAGTTACTGATTTCCTTATAAATTTGGCAGACATCTCCATATAGTTATGGTCTCAGTTGGGATGTTCCAGCAAGACAGAGAAATAGAAGAAATGATTGAGATAAGAAATAGCAGCTGTAATAATGTTGATGATACTTCAACAATGGATGGAATATGGATGAGTGTTGAAGATTTTTACTAACATTTACTTGCTACTGTTGATTACAAGAGTCAGGGAAACAACTAGAGGAGGCTATTGTAGGTTTTTTTCTTTTTTTTGTTCAATTGGCCTCATCTTATTTTCTTTACAATAGTCCATGCAATTTGATATGTCAAATTTGCACTTTTGATTTTTTTTTTTTTAAATGTAATTGCAGGTTTGTTTTAAGGCCAGAGTTCAAGCAGGAATGCAGGTTTTCTACTAAGGCCAGCTAGGATTGAAGATAGCCATAGATTTTATATTTTTATTTTTATTTTTTATTTTTATTATTTTTAATTTTTCTCTGAAATTGTGAAATTTTATAAGAAGGATTAATGATTTTCAATTTCAGGCAGCAAAGACTTCAAGTAAAACATGCGAAAAATAGGACTTTGACTGAGGTTTTAAGCTCATTTTTTATCAGTCTGGGCTGGGTGACTAGGATAGGATCCATATCGGGACAATTTTGGAGATGTACATGTGGTTGGTTTATTCATTAGATGCCTGTAACCTGCTAAACCTTGAAATCAGCTGCAAAATTCTCAACTAGCTGCGGAATCAGGCTACATTCTGCAGCTAAGTTGTAAAACCTTATTTGAATAGGATACAATGTTTTGAGGACCACTACAAACCATAACCAGTCAATTTTGGACAATTTGAACCTATCAAAGGAGTTGGGTTTCATTTTTTTTTTTTTTTGAATCAATTGAAATGATGAAGTTTATTTTGTCTCCATTTTTTTTTTTACATAACAATCATTTTTCTGATCCTCCAGATCACACAAAGTGTAGGAGGAGAGCATACTCAAGAATTTTTTTATTTTTATTTTTTTATATTTAAGAAATAAGGTCTCCTAATTACACTTCCCCGGCAATGGCGCCAAAAATGTCTAGTCAATTTAACGTCTTAAATTGCTCTACATAAATTATCAATCCGGGTATCATAAACTGATGAAGTGTGGTGCACCATATGTGCTGAGTTAAACTTTTTCTTACTTCGTTGTTTTATAGATTTTATTTTGTTTTGGGGTTTTGTTTTTGTTGATCTCCTAAAGTATATAATGCAACTGGAAATCCTATTTTAAGGTCTTAAGAATACTTGTAAAGGTCAAGTATGGATGTAGATTTCAAGACAAGGTCTATGTCCCTAATGGTAACTTCCAAAACTTAGCACTTCAAAAAATCTTGAAACATGTTATTGATGGAATTAGTACTTAAACAAAAGTGTAAGTATGCAACGACTTCAATCAAACAAAATATGAAACACTGATCAGAAAATCATTGTCTCTACTGCTTGTCTAAATACGGAAATAAAAGTTAAGCTATTGCACTCAAAGAAATCCAAAAATTGAAAGTAAAGTAAAGCTAAAATCAAATTACATCAACTCATATTCTCACCCCTCGCCATTAGTCTCGCTATGGCTTTCGGAGGTAATCATAAACAACTTGAGCAATCTAATATCTATTTGCAGAAAAGCAAACTTAAAATCAAATTACATCAACTCATATTATGACCCCTCACCATTAGTCTTGCTATGGCTTTCGGAGGTAATCATAAACAACTTGAGCAATCTGATATCTATTTGCAAAAAAGTAAAACTAATATCAAATTATACACTCATATCTCAATCCCTCACCATTAGTCTCGCTATGGCTTTCGGAGGTAACCGTCAATGAAATGAGCAATCCAATATCTAATTGCAAAAAAATAAACTAAAATCAAATCACAACATTCATATTTCGATCCCTCGCCAGTTAGTCTCGCTATGGCTTTCGGAGGTAACCGTCAATGACATGAGTGAGTTGATTTCTAAACTAACTTAACAAAGAAAATGAACAAGACTGAAATCAAAACATAACTGAAATTGAAAAGCTAAAAAAACAAAGTCAGCAGAGAGGAAAATCTCATGTCACTATTTGATGCAAAAACATGTAAAGAAAAACTAATCTACAATCAATCGGTTGAACACACTTACATGAATTAAAATTGCATGAATGGAAAATCTAATCTTTCAAACTTGAAAGCAATCAAATGACATAATGAAATCAAAGCAAAATTACAAAATGAAATCTACTCTACCTTACATTCTAATGTGCTACATCTACTTCACATCTCCTTCCATGTTGAGAACATCAAAGCTTTATTCAAATTCTTCAAAATCACAAAATACAACAAAGTTCTCCAAAGCTTTCAAAAGCCATCAAAGAAGAACTACAAACTCCAAGCTAAAAGAACTAAAAGCCAAGCCAAGCTAACAAATGAAGGAGAGAGATCTCCTATTTATACAAAAAGATGAGAAGCCATCTCATTAATGAGAGTTCATGAATCTCTCCCTCTACCTAGTCCTAATCAAAATAGGAACTGATAAGACACATGTCTTTTAAGAGTTACAATACAATTAGGAGATGTGACACATATCCTCATGATCCCATGATTCTTTCCACTCAAATTCGAATTTGGCCTTAGAGTGCCACATAAGGGTCTTCTAGAAGCCTCCTTTCAACCTAAACATGTCAACAATCTCAACCCATTGGTTAGGTATAAGCTTATGCACATTATTTCCTAATTTTTAACCACAAATTCACTTAAAAGGCTTAGAATTAATAAAGATTGGAAAAACATAAATGTGGCCCAATGATAATGAAAGTGGGATAAATGTGGTGAAATAATAGTGAAATGGAGGTGATATGATGGACATAATAGTGAAAGTGTAATGGAAATGAATGACATTTTCAAGACTCAACACATGGCCTTCAAATTGTGGTGTTGTGTTCCAAGAGTATCCAGTCTAAAAATTTATGAAACGTGGCCCCTCGAGGAAGAGAGAAGTTAGTAGCCTTATGTAGGCCAGTATCTACGTACTGGTAAAAATATCAGCTAGTACAAGATCCAAGGAGTTGGAGCTCCCTTCCAATAGTAGCTATAAAATGAGTGAATGTTGGAGACTTTTGTAGGTCGATGCCTATGTACTAGTAAATGGATCGACTAGTACAAGAGCTAGGGGGTTGTAGCTCCCTTCTAGTAGAAGCTGGAGAATGAGAGAAGGTTTTTTCCTTCTGCAGGTGTTTGCCTGCATACTAGTATGAGTCTACACCACTACAAGATTGTAAACAAGTTTTTCTTATATTAAAAGAAGATAGCAGTAGGTGGCTTTTGTCCTGCATTAGGTTTCCACTTTAAATCTGGGTGTTCATGTGTGTTTCTTATGTGTGATTGTGTTTTATGTTATTACTACACATGGTTACTGTTTATATAGTTAATGAAGTACTAATGCACTAATTAAAGACCAACATATGATGAATTACTTGAATCATAACTTTGTTGGATATGTGTGGGTTTCCTTTAATACAATTGCATGTACATGTGAGTTACCTTCATTGAAGTAGCATATATAAATGAAAGTATGAAAAGAAAAAGTTATTGATATGACTAATACTGATTCACCCCCCCTCTCAGTGTTATTTCCAACAATTGGTATCAGAGTAGGTCCTTTGGCAGAAGCTTGATTGCTTGAAGGTGATCCGTAGTAACAATGGGAAAGAAACTAAAGAAGAAATCACCTCAAAAGAAGAAGACATCTCAAAGGAATTGTGACAGTGGAAGAGATGATTGGCCTTTATGTAGAAGCAACTCTTAAGATTCAGAATCACCTTAGAATGAAGATGAACAAGCAAAATAACTATTAGTTATGAATTTGTTGTCCTCTGGTGATACATTTCTCTGTTCATTTGAAGATAATGAAAGTGACAATGAAACAACTGAATTTTCTTTTATGGTTGAAAGAGAAAGAAATCAAATAGAGGCAGAATTTAAAAATCTCAGAGGCACAATTAGAGATCAACAAGATCTATTGGACAAAAGTGAGTGTGCCTTCAGAGAAGAAGTTACGAGATTAAAAGGTCACTTGGAGGAAGGAAACAAAGTAAGGAAGCAGTATAAGGAAAGGAAGGTCAATGTCAAAATCTATAGGATGAAGTGACATCATTAAGAAATGAAGTAATTGAAAAATGTACAACAATCAATAGACTTAAAAATAGATCTAGTTACTATGAAAGTCTTGAAGCCAAGATCGTCTCTCTAAAAGAAGATCTTGAAAAATCAAATAAGCAGAATGAAGAACTACCTCAAGCAGATGAAGAACAAGAAAATGAGATTCTCAAATTAAGGCAATAGGTGGAAGAAGGAAGAAAGGTTGAAGAAATATTGAAGAATCAATATCTAAAAAAGGAAGAGAAATATGAGGTTGAGGTAAATATCCTAAAAGGTAAATTAGACGAAAAGGATAAATTGTTACGATTTCAAGACAATACTAAAATTTCAGATAATAATCTTAGTATTTCAAGGTCTCCTATCATAAAAAATGGTCTTGTTTTTCATTAATCTGTTCAAGGTGAATCTAGCCCACAAGGTGAGGAAAGGAACTCTAATGCAAAATCTGAAATGCTCAACAAGGATATGAGAGGTCAACCCCATCAACAACCAAGGAATGAAAATCTTTAAAGAAAATCTTTTACTCCTAACTATGGAAGCGATAGTCGATTGTTTCCTCCGATGAATAATGTTGAATCTTTTATATGTCATAATTTTGGACATGTTGCAATGAGATGCAGAAGTAGAATGGTTCAAGACCATCATACAGAAAGATCATCAGCTTCCAGGTACTTTAATGGATATTGTTTTTATTGCAATATGTTTGGTCACAAAGCCATTAACTGCTATAGAAGAAATATGAAACATGTAAGATGTTATGCATGTAAAAAGTTTGGACATATAGTAAAGGAATGCAGGAGCAAAGTTCAGACACCATACCATTAGGAGAAAGCATCATCACACTCAAAGATATGGAAGAAGAAGGAAGTACAATCAGAAAGAGGTGGCACATAATAGTATACAGACATAACGGACTCAGGGGGAGATAAAAGTGTGAAACTTCAGTGTCCTAAATCTCATACGCAAGTTTCATGAAGACAAGTTGCATATATATGCGGGTCATAAGCTTCATAGCCGTGTATATGTTGATTTAATGAAGAAGCAGTGGGAGAGACTCAGAAAAATGGTTTGATATGATTCAAACAATTATCAATTATCTTTTCTGTCTTGATGTTTGATGACTATAGTATGTGGATGTTATTTAGACCCTCATAACCCTGTGGTAAGTTTTTAAAAATCCCGAGTGCCCTCATAAGGGAGAAGTGTGAAATTTCATAAGAATCTTTTGTTTTAGCTGGGAATTCTTACAGAGGTATAAGCGATCTTTGTACCATAATAGTATCTGACGTACTAGAATCTTGTTGTAACTTTCGAATAAGTGCCCACACTTCTTCGTCATTCTTCCATTCCTCCCTTGCTTTGTTTATCCAATCTGGTTGAATAATAGAAATGGCGCACAACAATGCTTCCACATCCTCATTCTTTCTTGAGAGTGCATCTGTCACCACATTTTGCTTCACTTTTTTGTAGAGGATTTCAAAGTCATAACCCAACATCTTTGTGACCCACTTTTGTTGCTCTTCAGAGGATAATCTTTGTTCTAAAAAAGTATTTACGGCTATCATGATCCTTTTTTACCTTGAAGTGTCTTCCGATTAGGAAGGGTCGCCATTTCTTAAGTGCATGGAGTATTGCCAACATTTCCTTCTCATAAATAGCTTTGTGTAAAACCTTTCCCTTAATTGGATGACTTTCAAAAGAAATGGGTCTTTCATCTTGCATTAAAATAGCACTAATTCCATTTCCTGAAGCATAACATCCCACAATAAAGGTTTTTGTGAAGTCTAGTGTAGCTAAGAAAGGTGCTTGGCACATTGCCTCTTTAAGATGTTCGAAGGGCTTTGTTGCTTCTGGAGTCCATGAAAATGCATCTTTCTTCAATAGTGTTGTTATAGGTGCTGCTATTCTCCCATAATTCTTAACAAACTTGTGATAATACCCGGTCAACCCGAGAAATCCTCGCAGATGCTTTATGGATGTGGGGATTCTCCATTCCTTAATGGCTTTAATTTTGCTAGGGTCTACCTTAACTCCTTCATGAGATACTATTGGGTCCCTATAATACTAGTTATTACCCCATTACTATTGTAGTTGTACCCTTTATTAATAGTGTTGTGTTCCTATTGTCTCCATATTGTTATTACTGTGCCCCATAGAATCCATCTATTATTATTTTTGTGGCTTTATATTATTATTGTTAGGTCAGTTGGGTTATATTGTGACTCCTTAGACTCCTATATATAGAAAGGAGGTTTTATCATTTGAATCATCCATGAATTGTTCATTTGTGTAATGTAAAGGAGGTTGTACCCTCGAAGAGGGTGAATTCTAAGGCGTTGATCTATCTTTTCTATCTTTTCTTGAGCTGGTTTCATAACATTTGGTATCAGAGCTTTCGATTCTAGGGTTTTGCTGCTCCAAATAGGTCATCGTGGCATTTTCACTATAAATTTTTTACTGCAACGTTTCATAATCTAAAAAAAAAACCATTTTAGAAGACATTGCATTGAATCACAGGTTCAAATTTCAGAGCTTTTCACATTATATTTTCGGAGATATGAAGTGATGAAATTGGTCATTTTGTAAAATCCTGAATTACATTCAAAACAGGTGACCTGGGGAAAATCGTCATAAATTTCTCTCTGAGCATCAGATTGAAATTTCGGAAGAAGGTATAGAAAGAGGACGGATTGTAGTTTTGTATATATATTTTTTAGATCCAACGGCCAAAACAGGGACAAGTGGCACGTTGTACAAGTTCGCTCTACTGAATTAGTCTATAAACAGGTCATTGTGGGAGATTTGGCATAACTCTTCATTGGAGAATCCAATTGGCATCAGACTGGTGGCATTGGAAAGAGGACACAACGGGCTACCGCAGGACACAATTTCAGAACTAGATGATCTGAAATTACAGAGATACATCAGAGGCAATATCAAGCTCCTACAAAGTGAAAACATGTGTGTATTTTTTTAAATGTTTGCTTAAGCTTGGTTTGAACAATTATTTTGAAGGAATTCAAAGGGCATAGTGAAGAATTATTATCAGATTGATGCCCCAAAGAAAGAAAATGGAAACACCTAGTAGGCGACCTGAACACTCTAGCATGACTCATGAAGAAGAGCAAGAAATGCAACATGGTATATCAAAATTACGAGACCAAGTGAAACAAGTGTCACTTACACAAAAAGGAATAGAATCTAAGATGGATTGCTTAAATAAAGGTGTAGAAACTAAGATGAATGGCGTGGTGATGTGGGAGCATTCAACCCAGGAGAAATTATTGTAAATAATAGTCATAGGGGGTCAAGCATTCTAGAAAATTATTTTCCTAAGTTACAAGTCAATGTGATTAATTAGACGTTTCCAAAGTAAATAAATGAGAAAATAGGAAATAGGGAGTGCTTTTAGGCATAAAGCAATGGAAGTGGACCATTATGGGATAAGTAGGCTTTTCTTTTTCTTAAAACAGGAAAAGATGGAATAAAGCATCAATAGACTTTTGTATGCATTGCATGTAGAGTTTAGAGGTTTTAGTTGATTGATTTTAAGATTTTTAGATCATGCTAAGTTTTATAAATTAGGAATCCTCAAAGACATTGAAGATCAGAGAGAGTGAGAGATTGTGGTAGAGAATAGATTGGGTAGTCAAGGTTGTAAGTCCTCTGGCAAATTGTAAGGGCCATGAACATTGAAGATCTAGCCACAAGGAAAGGTTGTAAGTATTTATGTGCATTTGTTAATATAAAACATTGTATTTTCAGAATTGTGGGTTCGATTCATTAAGTGGTGGAATACTTTTGTAACCAACTTTTAAATTGAATACATGTTTCATATAAATTGGTTGTGAATACATTGAATCGAATGCAGTTGACTATTTGTTTTATATGAAATTGTGTGAAATCGTGGAGTTAACAAATCACTCGATTCCAAGGAGATAGAATTCTAAATTGCAAGTGAATGTTTGAAAGAGGGTGCAATGGCATAGATATGATGAATTGTTACTGTGAAATCACTGGACTTGTTTTGTTAATCCACCATTTCCACGATTGAGTAAGATTGATTGATGTTCTGTGCGTTGAGGAAGATTACAAAGCTGTATTAAGTCGGGCGCTATCGTATCAAAGAAAAAGATTGCGCCATTACATTTGTGGGTTGCGTATTCTTCAGTGTTGGTTAGAAGCAGAGTATACGCATGGAATTTTTATAGTTTTCACCTGCATCTAGATCGTTGTGTATTATTTTGTATAGACAACGTATTTTATGTATTGATTTGGATCGATTCTACAACGACTGCACGATTTCTCTTTATAATTTATTGGAGCTGTGCGAACTGATTTGGAGGTCTGAAGAATCTTGGAAATAACCCGTTCCTCCCCAGCCAGTATAACCCCGTCCTTCGCCAAAATTTCAACTGCTACTCCACCATTGCCAATAGTTTCCATGGCATATTCAACCTAGTATAACCGACCTTCGGGAGAGAAGATCGTAGTCCTACTATCGTATTGCTGAGACATTTTGGACAGGAAACTTTAGGGTTTTACTCGAATTCGTTCTGATTATCAGAGGCTACAAACAATCAGCAGAGCTTCCACCTCTGCTCGTTGCTTCAATTAACTATCTATTGACATATGATGGACATTGAGATATGGAGATTGAGAGCACAATATCTATTTAGCGATGGGATATTGAGCCCATGCTATTGGATAACTAGATAGGTTCTAATGCCGAATGTGAGCAACTACAGAGAGCAACCTTTCCGAGCATGCGAGAAGTTTTTCTTGGCCATATCTGAGATTCAGAAGGATAGATTAGATATAAAAAAACTGAAGGGCACATTTGTTTTATAATTTTGGAGATACAGAATAGTAATTATGAAATATTGCGAATTGAATAGAGTTGTAGAGCACACGGATGTGTGAAATTTGCCATAAAGTGAGTTTTTGATTTGGTTATGAGTTGAATTGTGTTCTCATATGAACAACGTTTGAAGATCCTGGTTTATGCGGGTTTCCCTGCATAAGGTGGTACCAGAGCAGGAAAAGCTTTATTTGAAGATTCAAGTTTTTTAGTTAAGTTAATTGCATGTATGTTAGATTTTTGGAACTGATGAATGTTGAAGCACAGAGATGCAGTGCAGTTGAGAAGTGAAATAAGATCATGCAAGATCTTAAAGGCATAGTGAAGAAATCTCAGCGGGAAGAAGTAGATCACAGCTAGAGTGCAGTGATAAAGGAGTCAAGCAAGGGATTCTAAGTGAATGTGGCAGAACCTAAAGATTCAACAGAGGTTGAATAAAGTTGTAGATGAGAGAAGCCTACAAGAGCAGTAGAGAGTGCTCTAAAGGTTCCAGTAGAGGACCAATGATTACCAAAAGTCTAGATCCGGAGGGAACGATTGGTGAGGTAAGTGGAAGCAAGAGAGTTTGTTGTGGTAGAGACTTCATAAAAATTATAGGTGAGGAACTCATGGTGAAGGAGATGACTACTGAAGGTCATAAAGGAAAGAGCAGAGGTTCAGAAAGAGGCCATAGAAGAAAGAAGGAGAAATATGCCAAGAAAAATAGCATAAGACAACAGTTGACTCAGGAAGAGTATGAGAAAGAGAAAGCTGAGATAGCAATTCATCTTGAGATATTGATGGATTTGTTACAGAAAAATGTGAAAAACCAGAGACATGGTTTACTGATGAGGAAAAGAGTGAAGTGGCAGAGGCTACAATAGAAAATAGATTTACAGATAAGCATGCAGTTAACAGGAGAGCTGAGGAAGCTGGAGCAGATAATGGATGTACAGTTGAGATGGGAAGAACTTAGAATAGATGAGTTAGAAGAGGAGGTTTCCATTGGTTAAATAAAGGAGGAAGCAGTCAAGACTGAAAAATCTTGTGATTTAAAAACTAATGAATTATGCATGTCTACAGGTATAGAACAGGGAGATGAACAAGCTTTAGAATTTGTCCAAGAAGAGTTGAATCTGAAGGCTGTTCAGATCGATGATGAAAAAATGAAGACGAAGGAGTCTAATCAGAATGTTGGATTAGTTGATGATTGGTCAAAAGTTGTTGACGGTATAGAAAATTGTGTGAAGTTTCCAAGATCTACTCCTAATGAAGTTTTTGAATTGTATAGAAAATTAGATCTCCAGAGAAGAGAGTTGGAGAGACAGAGGACTTATGTGCTCAAATATTTGCTGGAGACATCTGAACTAGAGAAAAAAGTTGTAGATGAAATTGTAGGTGATGAGCCAAAGCATGTTGCAGAGGGACAAGAAGTTTGGGAGGTAGCAACATCTATGGCGACAGTGGCAGCAACATCCATAGTGACATCTAGAGAAACATGTGGGGCAACATTTATGGTGGCAGCTGAGACAACAGTGATAGCAAAAGAAGAGGCATTGATGCCTTATGATTTTTATTCTAACAATTGTTTTGTGAGTACATGCCTAAAATAAGATGCTGGAGAAAATCTATTAGACAAAGGAATTGAAATGATGAGGTGGATGATGATGAAGGAATTCCAGAAGAGACCAGCAACAATAAAACAAAAGGAGAGGAGCAAAAGGAAGACAACAAAACATTGCAAGAGTGCAGCTAGTGGAGCAAAGAAGCATAAAGTGTGGAGACCTAGAAAAGAACAACAGACAGAAGCAGCGGCAAATGGAAAACTGCAACACAAGATATGGGATCCAGGCAAACCTTGATCTGAACACATGATCAGGAGATCATGAAATTTTTCTACCTTGGGAGTCTGATGCAGGAGGATTCAACCCAGGAGAAATTATTGTAAATAATAGTCATAGGGGGTCAAGCATTCTATAAAATTATTTTCCTAAGTTACAAGTCAGTGTGATTAATTAGATGTTTCCAAAGTAAATAAATGAGAAAATAGGAAATAGGAAGTGCTTTTAGGCATAAAGCAATGAAAGTGGATCATTATGGGATAAGGAGGCTTTCCTTGTTCTTAAAACAGGAAAAGATGGAATAAAGCATCAATAGACTTTTGTATCCATTGCATGTAGAGTTTAGAGGTTTTAGTTGAGTGATTTTAGGATTTTTAGATCATGCTAAGTTTTATAAATTAGGAATCCTCAAATACATTGAAGATCAGAGAGAGTGAGAGAGTGTGGTAGAGAATAGATTGGGTAGCCAAGGTTGTAAGTCCTCTGGCAAATTGTAAGGGCCATGAACATTGAAGATCTGGCCACAAGGAAAGGTTGTAAGTATTTATGTGCATTTGTTAATATAAAACAGTGTATTTTTTGAATTGTGGGTTCGATTCATTAAGTGGTGGAATACTTTTGTAACCAGCTTTTAAATTGAATACATGTTTCATATAAATTGGTTGTGTATACATCGAATCAAATGCAGTTGACTGTTTGTTTTATATGAAATTATGTGAAATCGTGGAGTTAACAAATCAATCAATTACAAGGAGATAGAATTCTAAATTGCGAGTGAATGTTTGAAAGAGGGCGCTATGGCATAGATATGGTGAATTGGTGTTGTCAAATCACTGAACTTATTTTGTTAATCCGCCATTTCCACGATTGAGTAAGATTGATTTCCGTTCTGTGCGTTGAGGAAGATTTCAAAGCTGTATTAAGTCGGGCGCTATCGTATCAAAGGAAAAGACTACACCATTACATTTGTGGGCTGCGTATTCTTCAGTGCTGGCTAGAGGCAGAGTATACGCGTGGAATTTTTATAGTTTTTACCTGCATCTAGATCGCTGTGTATTATTTTGTATAGACAGTGCATTTTATGTATTTATTTGGATTGATTCTACAATGGCTGCACGATTTCTCTTTATAATTTATTGGATCTATGCTAACTGATTTGGAGGTCTAAAGAAGCTTGGAAATAACCCGTTCCTCCACAGCCAATATAACCCCGTCCTTCCCCAAAATTTCAATTGCTGCTCCAGCATTGCCAATAGTTTCCATGGCATATTCAACCTGGTATAACTGACCTTCAGGAGAGAAGATCATAGTCCTACTATCGTATTGTCGAGACATTTTGGATAGGAAACTTTAGGGTTTTACTCGAATTCGTTCTAATGATGAGAGGCTACAAACAATCAGCAGAGCTTGCACCTCTGCTCGTTGCTTCAATTAACTATGTATTGACATATGATGGACATTGATATATGGAGATGGAGAGCACAATATCTATTTAGCGATGGGATATTGAGCCCATGCTATTGGATAACTAGACAGGTTCTAATGCCAAATGTGAGCAGCTACAGAGAGCGATAATTCCGAGCCTGCGAGAAGTTTTCCTTGGCCATATCTGAGATTCAGAAGGATAGATTATATATAAAAAAATTGAAGGGCGCTTTTTTTTTATAATGTTGGAGATACAGAATAGTAATTATGTAAGATTGTGAATCGAATAGAGTTGTAGAACAGACAGATGTGTGAAATTTGCCAGACAATGAGTTTTTGATTTGGTTATGAGTTGAATTGCATTCTCATATGGACAACGTTTGAATATCCTGGTTTATGCGGGTTTCCCTACATTACGTGGAAGCTAACATGGATGATTTGAAGATAGATTTGAAGACAGACATGGAAGAATTGAAGATAAATATGAATAAGTTGCTACAAGAAATGGTCACTAAGGGTGAAAGGGTAGTAAAGGAAACTCATGATGAGAACAAAAGAAATGTTAATCATGATTCCATAGACTCTAATGTTGGATCGAAGACCGACCATATTCCAAAAATCGATATGAGGAAGTTTGATGGCAAGGATCCAACAACATGGATATTACAAATGGAGCAATTTTTCGATCTCAATAATGTGCAAAACACACAAAAAGTACGTATGACAACTTTATATTTGGAACCAAATCAGTTTGTATGGTATCAATGGCTTTGCTTTTGTAAACAATTTATCACTTGGGCAATTTTTACTGAAGAATTGGTAGCACATTATGAGGATACAAAAGCAACACTTTTTTTAGCCAATTGATAAGTCTCAAACAAAAGGGTTCAATAATGGAGCACATTGAGGAGTTCCAAAAATTGAACATAAGGGTAAAAGATATTCTAGAGGAGCATAGGATTGATGTGTTCATAGGGCTTTAAAGCATAATATCCAACATTATGTTTGCCTTTGGGAACCTGATTCATTAGAGAAGGCATTCAGGTTAGCAAGAAAAATGGAAAGCAAAATTATGCAACCAGGAAGCATACCACTCACAACTATAGAGACAGAAGTTTTGTTGCCCCTAGTCTTCCACAACCTATAAGGTGACACCACAACAATTGGAAGAAAAAAGAGAAAAAGGGCTTGTTACAATTGTGATAGCAAATACACTAAAGGTCATAAGTGTGCTGAGAAGAAATTATTCTACATAGATTGTGAAGAGGAAGAAGAAAAGGAGCAAGAAAGGTCAACAGAAGAGGATATACTCCAGGAACAAAGCCTAGATGAATAAAAAATGAATCCAACCATGTCTTGTAATGCATTGGCAGGAATTACCACTCCCCAAACCATTAATATAGAAGGACAAATCAAGAAGAAAAAGGTAATAGTGTTGATTGATTCAGGAAGCACTCACAATTTTATTCATTGTAAGGTAGCAAAAGAATTGAATTGCTTCTTATATCCAGCACCAGAGTGTCAAGTGATGGTTGCAAATGGAGGAACGATAAATTGCTCTGGAAAGTGCCATAATATCAAGCTATCCATGGGAGAATATTTATTGACTAGCCCAATGCTTTCCATTCCGATGGGTGGTGCTGATGTTGTACTAGGAGTGCAATGGCTACAATCCTTGGGTACAATAGCTTTTAATTTTCAAGAAATTTTCATGAGATTTTCTATGGAAGGAAAGGAAGTTGAATTAAGGGGTATTGTAGGGAAACTAGGAAAGGTAATAAGCTCTAATGGTATGACAAAGCTTCTAAAAAAGGAGCGAAGAGGTGTAATTGCACAATTATGTTCGCTAGATGTTTCCACATTGGAATCATCTATTCTCCAGATCTCCAAATAGTCTTGGACAATCATTCCAAGGTATTTGAGACTCCCAAAGGTCTCCCACCTATTCGTGATCATGATCATGCTATTCATCTGATTCTAGGAAGTGTTCCTCCAAACATCAGGCCGTACAGATATCCCTATGCCCAAAAGAGAAATTGAACGTATGGTTGCAGAAATGCTAGAGGCTGGTATAATTCAACCGAGTCAAAGTTCTTTCTCTGCTCCAGTAGTATTAATGCACAAGAAGGATGGGTCATGGCGCATGTGTCCGGATTATAGGGAGCTCAACAAGCTCACTATTAAAGATAATTTTCCCATTCCTATCATTGATGAATTATGGATGAATTGCATGGATCAATGTACTTCTCCAAGTTGGGTCTTCATTCAGGATATCATCAAATCAGAATGAAGACTGAAGACATTCCGAAAATAGCATTTAGAACTCATGAGGGTCATTATGAATTTTTGGTCATGCCTTTTGGCCTTACCAATGCACCTTCAACATTTCAAGGTTGATGAATTCAATTTTCAAACCATTCCTTATAAAATTTGTGTTAGTATTTTTTGATGATATCCTAATCTACAGCAAGTCTTGGAAGGATGATGTTGAACATGTTGACACGGTGCTACAACTATTGGAGGAAAAACAATTATATGCAAAAATATCAATTGTTTCTTTGGAGTACAAGAGGTGGAATATCTGGGTCATATTGTATCTCATGAAGGAGTTAAGGTAGACCCTAGCAAAATTAATGCCATTTAGGAATGGAGAATCCCCACATCCATAAAGCATCTGCGAGGATTTCTTGGGTTGACAAGGTATTATCGCAAGTTTGTTAGGAATTATGGAGAATAGCAGCACCTCTAACAACACTCTTGAAAAAAGATGCATTTCCATGGACTACAAAAGCAACAAAGGCCTTCGGACATCTTAAAGAGGCAATGTGCAAAGCACCTATCTTAGCTACACCAGACTTCACAAAAACCTTTATTGTGGAATGTGATGCTTCAGGAAATAGAATTGGTGTTGTTTTAATGCGAGATCCTATTTCTTTTGAAAGTCGTCCAATCAAGGGAAAGTTTTTACACAAAGCTAT
>APFE031416979.1:0-15340 GCA_000404065.3 Pinus taeda | reverse complement strand
TGCTGATGTGGAAATTAGAATTTTCTCAGTTTAATAAAGGTAAAATCAAATTGATAATTTCTTGCTGCATTTTTCAACACTCCTCAGCAAGAAATGGATTATCAACCACCCCTATATTGCACTTGTGGAACTCGAACTTCCCTCTTGACAAGGTCTTTGTCAAAATATCAACATCTTGTTCCTTTGTCGGAATGCATTATAGCAACATTATCTGCCTCTACACAGTTTCGTATATGGTGATACTATATATCTATATGCTTTGATTGATCGTGAAATACAAGATTCCTAGAGAGCTTAATGCAACTCTGATTATCACAATAGATCACAGTTAGATCCATCATCTGACCAAACATTCCCACAAGTTTCTTTCTCATCCAAATCACCTCACATGTTGCTCGACTTGTAGCCATGTATTCTGCTTCTGCTGAGCTGGGTGCCACAGATCTTTGCTTCCTACTATACCAAGAAATCGCTGTAAACCCAACACTGAAAATTCCACTTGATGTACTCTTTCAGTTTGATGGGCTCCTTGCCCAATGTGCATCTGTGAAGCCACACAACTTCACTCCCTCTGTCCTTTTGTACCATAGTCCAAACTGAGTAGTGCCTCTGAGGTACCGTAAAACATGCTTTGTGACCTTCCAAAATAATTTGGTTGGCCTAACCATAGCTTGGCACGACTGGGTGACTTCATTACACATATATGGTCGTGTGTTCACAAGATACATTAGTGAACCCACTAGCTGCCAATAAATGGTAGCATCCACTTCTTCACCTGAAGTGGCATCCTCCTTCCTCTAGTTGGTCGCTAGAGGTGTCTCCATGGGTTTGCATCTCTCCATACGGAACTTCTGTAGTATCTCATTTGCATACTTTCCTTGAGAGACAAACAATTCCCCATCGCTTTGCCATATTTCCAACCCAAGGAAGTGGTGCATGAGTCCATTGTCCTTCATTTCAAATTCCCTTGCAAGGTCCTTGGAAGATTTGATCAGTTGCTCATCACTAGTTAAAATCAAATCATCAACATACAAGACAATAATAAGCAATTTACTTTCTACCAAGATATGATAGAGTTTTGCATCCGCTTCAATTTTGGTGAAGCCCAAATCGATGAGATAACTGTCGATCTTGATGTACCAAGCACGAGGTGCTTGTTTGAGACCGTGCAACACTCGCTTGAGTCTGCACACGAGACTTCTGATCAAATGTCTCAAAACCTTCTGGTTGCTCGATGCACACTTCCTCCTCAATAACCCCATTGAGGAATCCCTTTTTTACATCCATCTAGTGGATCTTCCACTGCATCTGCGCAGCCAAAGCAAGATCTGATCTAATGGATGAGTACCTTGCTACAGGAGCAAAGGTCTCCTCATAGTCAACTGCCTCAACTTGAGAGTACCCCTTGGCCACAAATATGGCCTTATACTTCTCTATGCTTCCGTCTGCTACATGCTTAACCTTGAAGATCCATCTCAAACCCACAATTGATTTATTTGCTAGTTTTGGGACCAGTTCCCAAACACTGATCTTTATAATGGATTCGTATTCCTCCGCCATTGCATCAACCCATACATGTTTCTCTTCTGCTTCCTCGAAAGAGGATGTCTCAATCTCTACAAGCTCAGTCATCAGAGCCATGTAGTTAGTGTACAATTAGGTGACCTCCTCTGTCTGTGCAAATTTGAAGGAACTCCCACATTCTCCCTCACATCTTGCACAATTCTATCAGCTTCCTTGGTTCTTTTCCTGCCTTCTCTGGATGGTTATGCTTGAGTGGATGTCTCCACTCTCTACTCCTCTACTTGTGGCTACGCCACAGCTTCCTAAGGCTCCTCCTTTGGAGCTAAAAGCTCCTCTTCTTGTGGGATCTAAAGCTCCCTCTCAAGAGGGCACCGCATCACTTCAAATTTTACATCCCTTCACACAACTGTCATTTTTAGGGATGGAAAGTACACATGGTAGTTGTGGGGAGTTTCTGTGTAATCCACAAATACCCCCAATTTTTCGGTCAGCTGAAGCTTCTTCCTTGATTCTGTGGAAACATGCTAGTAAACAAAGGCTCCAAAAATCTGGAAGTGCGACACATCCAACTTTCTCCCTGAGAAAGCCTCCTTTGGTGTAATCATGCCCAGAATATGTTGACTCCGGTTTTGCAAATAGACTGTTGCGTTGCATTCTTAAGCCCACAAATGTAGAGGTAGGCCTTAGTCATGCAACATCGCCCTCGTTGCTCCCATAATGCTATGGTTCTTTCTCTCTGCCACCCCATTTTGCTGTGGGTTGTGAGGTGTTGTCAAGTCTCATCAAATGCCTTCTTTTGCACATAAATTTTTAAATTCATTCGACACATACTCACCTCCATTATCGCTCTTGAGAGCCTTCATCTTCTTGCTGGTTTCTTTCTCAACCAGCACCTTGAATTCTATGAACTTGGAGAATGTCTCATCTTTTTTCCACATGAAGAAGATCCAACACTTCCGTGAGAAGTCATCAATAAAAATGAAAAAGATATTTGTTTGGTAGTGGAGGCTCTTAAGAAAGGTCCACAAACATCAGAGTGGATCCTTTCTAGGATTGCATGTGCTTTGCTCTCCCGATCATGGAATGTGGATTTTGCACACTTTCCCAAGGTACATCCTTTACATACATCTTGCTGCTCAAGTGCTCCTTTGGGGAGGCCAGTGGTTATTCGCTGCATAATCTTCAAGGCACCATGATGCAAATGGCCAAGTCTTCTGTGCCAAAGTTCACCGGCATCGCGACCCTACACTTTCTCTACCTTAGTGCTTAATGCAACACAATATTATACATCTAGCTTCTACAGGTTCTTCACACGAACCCCGATTTTCTTCACTTGTCCCACTACTATGTGTCTCAGGAATGCTTTTCCTCAGCTGAAGATCACATCATAACCACGATCATCCAAAAATGCAATAGAGATGAGAATTTTCTTTACGTATGGAACGAACATGACATCCTTGAGTTTGAGAGTGGAGCACGATTCCCTTTGAAAAGTGACTATACCAATCCTAGTCGTTTTGTACCTTCCATCGTCCCCTAGCTCAATGTGCATCTACAAATCTTTCTCCTCCAGTTCACTAAAAAAGTCTCTACACCCTGTCATGTGGAACGAGGCACCAAATTCCAGGTACCACACGCTCCCCATCATTGTGTTGGCCATGCATGCAATAAGGGTAAAGTCAAGCTTAAACTGTGAAGCCAAGGCTTCACCTACTCCTCCTGAGGTCTTCTTGTTTGCCTTTTTGTGTGGACACTTCGTGGCATAACGCTTGAATTCATGACAATGGAAGCATTTAATTTTGGACAAATCTTTCTTCTTGCCCTCTTGGATGGATTTTGGTTTGGTTTGAGATTTCTTCCCTTTTCCTTTCTTCGTCTTTCCAACTAATGAAAAGTTTTCTTCATCCTCGCCCTTGGATGAAGTTCCATCTCTGGTATTCAGCGTTATTTCTGTTGAGAAATCTAGGGCATCAATAGTTAGGTGATTTCTCTTAATTAGAAACTGCTTGTGAGTGATTTTTACAACTTTAGATTAGGATGTTCTTCTACTTAAATTATTAGTGTTCTTTTTCATCAAACAACTACCGATGCATGAACATGAATAAACAAGAGACACAAAATGTAGGCTATTAGCCAAGGCCAAAACCTCTCACTCTTTGAAAGGAAAACCCGCACAAATTCTTCTTATAGAGATTCCAATTGACGAATGCCAAGACCCTTGACCTATTAGCCACTCCAAGACCAAGACACAAGTCCTATTGACAATCAACCTTCTTCTTGAATTTGCTTCCGCTTTGACCTTCTTAGCATCGAGACATTGTCACCACCAATATCTTATCATTGTCTTCACATTGAGATCTCCTTTACTGTGAGAGCTCCTCACTGTCATACTACATAGACCTTACTTATGTGATGGCACCGAGACTCTTCTAGAGATAGCACCGAGACCTTTGAGACAAAACTGATATATGTCATTTACTATGGCACTGAGACCTATCCGAGTTCACTTTACGAAATGCTCGTCACTGTAACCTTGATCCGAATTACAAAGGTAATCCTTGACTCTTCACCGAATTGAAGTCTCCTAACCGAACTGTGTTTCTCTTCCTCTCTGAAATGGCCATTCGAATCCCAGAACTAATCCGAACTTCTGTGTATGTGTTTAGCCCATAAGAAAGGTCCTCGATGTCCCTTCATCACTTCTCCGAGTTCCATGCGAATTTGTCTCTGTACTATAGATCCGAACTTATCTCTGTCTTGTCCACCCAAAATCTTAGAGGGATCTCCAAGTTGTTGACTGTGGAAATGTGAAGACCCTACGCTTATATATATAGTAGTCTGTCCCATAAATAAGCCGACCTATAAATCCGAATAGGTGTGTCTCCATAAGGTGAGCTGACATGAGTTCTTTCATTTCATTTGAAGCCGACATGAATAAGAGAATTTGTGCTCGTCTTTGGAGGGCTACTAGACTATTATATGGACTCATATACATTTGTAATATCCCCAAGATGAGTTCTTCATACATGACATTATTCTTTGACTTTAATGACAAATCCTAAAGGCTCTCAATGGGATCCATCTAAAAATAAAATCTCTTGCTCATGAAACCCATGAAGCAAGCATTACAATAATAATTTTATTTTCTTCTTTTCATCAGCTACAAAAATCACAATTACATATTATGAAGACCGAACCTAGTTACACTTTTCAACATTCCCTCTTAACTAGGGAGGTATTCATAATGGTACTTGGTCATTCTCAATCTGAAGAGTTTCTCATAAGAAGAATAAGATTGGTAACCCATTTGGTTAGAATCATATCAACCTGCATTGTTACATAGCAAGGCCTTGACTAACAACTCTATCTCTTCACAAGATCTGAGCTCAACGCTGATGAGACCAATGATTTATAAACACTCTCATCATTGTCTCTCTCGTAACATATCCCACCCAGGTTCTTAGGGTGTGTTCCATCAGGCTTATTCTTATCTTGGATTTCCCAATCCTCAAAGAATATTGGTCCTCTACGACTAATCTTATCTTGGATGCCCTATCTCATCTTTAAAGAGCATCAGGTGCCAAATAAATACCCAATCCTCCATTTTGTCTTCCCATGTGAAGACCAGAATGATGTGTTTATCCCTCCCTCTCAATTAGGGAGGACATATCTATTCCTATAAAGGAATGTACTCATTCCTACAGAAGGAATGTACCTAAGCTCCCTCTTGGCTTAGGGATTTCCAAGTTTTTTCCAAGTAAGAAACTTGTTTTCAAGCTCCCTCTTAATTAGGGACCTACAACAACTCCTCAAGTGGAGACAATGGGACACCCAACTGCTTGAAGAACTCCCTCCTTCAATGTCATGAATTTATTCTTCATTATGGAGTCTTCATCTTTTGGGACTTCTTCATAGGGCACAAACCATCCATCACTTTCATCCATGAGTCAGTCATGTCATCATTCCTTTCATCAGAAAGTGATCCATCAATTTACATCTGGTCTTACTTCATGTCACGCTGCCTTCTTCATGCCATATTTTCCGCAAGGATCTCACATCCTTCTATATGGTCCTCTTGGAAGACATTCACAGTTCTTCCCTTGGTAGTCCTACATAAGCCCATCCAGATATTTGTTCAAAATAAGAAATCAACACTTAAATCAAATTACCTTTGTGATGGTCTTTTATCATGACATCTTCCAGTTTGCATCAACATCTTGCATACATATTGACATATCTCCCAAAGATATCCATTGTCAAGGGTCTCCATCTTTTTCAGACTTCCATCAAAGTCTTCATATCTTTGATGGAGATATCCCAATCAATTCTTCTTGGTCTTCTGGATGTTGATTTCCTTTACCATGATTGTATATCTCACAAACTCTTCCTTCCTTTCTTCACACATTTTATTCCCAGGCTCTTCCGATCAGAGTTCCTCAATTGTAGTCAACCACCTCATACTTCATATGATGACATATTATGTTGATTTGATCTAGTGTGACCCATGCATTCCAACATCCTTTCATGGAAGGAGATTCCTTTGCATTGATCACGCTTCACAAGATAGAGCAGTGATCCATGCTACCTGCAACCATACAACATGACTTTATAATATTGAATACAAGCATACATACCTCATTTACCTTTAGGTCATCTAGGTTTCTTTCAACAACTTCCTTGATTGAAAATAGCTTCAACCCCTTGATCTGCTTCATTTCTTATGTCATCATAACATCATCCCATGAATTTCGCAAGTTGGAATTCCTGATGAAACATTGCTTCCTCTCTAGATTGGTGAACCTTTCGATGAAGATTCCATCAAAGAATCTTGAGGATCTTGTATATCCCTATCCAATAGATGTCACCTTTTGATGTATGATGAGCCTTGCCCTGGATGACTTATTCCTTTCCTTAAGTTGACAATGAGGTTCCCAAGAGCTATATCCTTCATAGTTGACTATCAGACATTCTTCATGTTTCTTATTGTGATGTCATGAGATCTTCCTTCTAATTCTTTTCCTCTTCTTTGGACTTCCTTCTTTCAGCTTCCTCCACTTTTTGGTGAAATGGACTTCTCTATCTTCCTTGTTATTTCCCTTCTTAAGATTAAGACAATCTTTCCTGTGATGGTCATAGCATTGATTCTTATCTATGTTCTTCTTTCCTTTCGACAAATGTCTAAATACTTCTTTCCCTCAACCTGTCTTCCCCTATCTTGCATACAAACCACAAGTTGTTAAATGGATAACTTTCTTATCCTCATACACATTTGTTACCTTTTTCATTAGTTAGTGCATTTAGAACAATGAGGATTATCTACTTATACGATATCATCTTTCCCAGATCTTGCAGTTGAGATCTTGTAGTTAAGATATCCCTTCATTCTTAGATTCCTTCAATTTGTGTAGATCAGATCTAAGTTATATGACCTTTCTAATCGCCTATTCAGAGAATAGTTCGACCATCTTATCATATATCTCTTTTGATGTCTCCAATTCTGCTAAATGAGGGAACCTTTGACTGATTTTATAAGAATCCCTTGAGCCCTTTGATCCCTTTCTATGTATTCATGGGAGACTTTTCCATTGATATGATCAATGACTTCACTTTGTTTGAGGACTATGTTTATCCCCCTTTTCCATGCAAGGAAGTTCAATGATCCAACCAACTTATATATCTCCTTGCAAAACGAAGTCATTTTACAAGATTTAGATGATAGAATAAAGATACTTGTTAAGTGAAATATTCAACTTGATTTCTTTGTTGATGATGATCAATGAAGATGACTTGTTGCTTCTCGGATGATCCTTTTTAAGGATAAGGAGGTCCTTGCTTCAACGAGGGGGATACTGCCTCCTTTTGGATGACCTTCTTCCAAATGAAATCCTTGCCTCAATAAAGAGAATATTTCCCTTTTTATGACAATGCCTTTCGATCTAGCCTTTTATGGATGAACAACCTTCAAGATACTTCAACTTCAAGATGATTGAGATTGGATCCCAGGAATGCTTCTTAGGGTTTCAACT
The DNA here is from genome assembly GCA_000404065.3 of Pinus taeda. Lineage (NCBI taxonomy): Eukaryota > Viridiplantae > Streptophyta > Pinopsida > Pinales > Pinaceae > Pinus > Pinus taeda. The sequence continues at coordinate 7,790 of APFE031416979.1, read as the reverse complement.
TTCTCCAAGATGATATGATCTTTGTTCTTAAAGTGCTTCTCTTAGATGTCTATACTTTGGTCTACCTTGATTTTTAGATCTCTTGATGAGGGTATTTGTGGTCTTTTGACGATGACTGGATCCAACACTTTTGTTAGTGTAGACTTCTGGTTGCCTTGATTTGATTGACGAAGTAAACTTTATTTTTTGATCTAGGGATTGATTCTTCAATGTAGGTATTTGAACTTTCGCTTTGATATCCTTCAACTTGCTTTGATGCCATTCTTGAAACTCGATCCTTGAATGACTCTTTGATTAGATGCCCTTCCTTAACTATCACCTTGGCTCTGATACCATGTTGAGAAATCTAGGGCATCAATAGTTAGGTGATTTCTCTTAATTAGTACCTGCTTTTGAATTTTCTTTACAACTTTAGATTAGGATCTTCTTCTACTTATATTATTAGTGTTCTTCTTCATTAATCAACTACCAATGCATGAACATGAATAGACAAGAGACATAAAATGTAGGCTATCATCCAAGGCCAAAACCTCTCACTCTTTGTGAAGAAAACCCGCACAAATTCTTCTTATAGAGATTCCAATTGACGAATACCAATACCCTTGACCTATTAGCCACTCCAAGACCAAGACACAAGTTCTCTTGAAAATCAACCTTCTTCTTGACTCCTCTTCCACTTTGACCTTCTTAGCATTGAGACATTGTCACCACCGAGATCTTATCATTGTCTTCACATTGATATCTCCTTTACTATGAGACCTCCTCACTGTCATACTACAAAGACCTTACTTCTGTGATGACACTGAGATTTCTTCCTGAGTTGACACTGAGATTTCTTCCTGAGTTGAGAACCGAGACCTTTGAGACAACATTGATATATGTCCTTTAATATGGCACCGAGACCTATCTGAGTCCCCTTCCCGAAATCTAAATTACAAGGGTAATCCTTAACTATTCACCGAATTGAAGTCTCCTAATCGAAGTGTGTTTCTCGTCCTCTCTGAAATGGTCATCTGAATCTTAGAGCTAATCCGAACTTCTTTGTATGTGATTAGCCCATAAGAAAGGTCCTCATTGTCCCTTCATCACTTCTCCGAGTTCCATCCGAACTTGTCCCTGTACTTTTGAACTTGTCTCTGTCTTGTTCACCCGAAATCTTAGAGGGATCTCTGAACTGTTGACTGTGGAAATGTGAATACCCTACGCTCATATATATAGTAGTTTGTCCCATAAATAAGCTGACCTATAAATCCGAATATGTGTCTCCATAAGGTGAGCCGACATGAGTTCTTTCATTTCATTTTGAAGTCGACATGAATAAGAGAATTTGTGCTTGTCTATGGAGGGCTACTAGACTATTCTATTGACTCATATACATTTGTAATATCCCCAAGATGAGTTATTCATACATGACATTGACTCTTTGACTTTAATGACAAATCCTAGACGCTGTCAATGGGAGCCATCTAAAACTAAAATCTCTTGCTCATGAAACCCATGAAGCAAGCATTACAATAATAATTTTATTTTCTTCTTTTCATCATTTATAATATCACAATTACATGTCAATATGAAGACTGAACCTAGCTACACTTTTCAACAATTTCTTCATGTGCCAAATCAGACCATAAGCGTTCCCAATTCAATAGTTTCTCCCTTCCATTCATCGAATCTTGGTAGCTATGCCAACTTTTTGGAAGGCCTAGAAGGGCTCGGCTTACCAAATCATCATCTGAAACAATGACACCAACTCTTGCAAGTTCATCATGAACTTGTGTGAAGCTACTCAAATATTGCGAGATAGTGTCATTCTTTTGCATCTTGATATTTCAAAGTTTATTCTTGAGCACCAGCTTCTTGTGATCACTATTATTCTGGAATAGATTTGTCAGTGCCTGCCACATTGCATAAGGAGTTTCTTTCCCATGGAGATTGGTGACAATGTGGTCTCATACTCTCTCCAATATTATTCTCCTCTCCTTGGCCATATATTTCTTCCACTGAGTAAGGTTCTTGACATCCGATTCTGTTGGTTTTGCAACATCTCTCTTGATGTATTCTAGCAATCCACTGTCATCCAATACCATCTCCATGCGATGAAATTAGAGGTGTTTTCCAAGGCATACTCTAGCCTCAACCTATTGAAATTCATCTTCTCAGCTCTGAAGAGATCCTGCTACATTGAACTGCAAATTCGAACCTCGTGAGAAACAACTTTGAAATTCCTACTCTAATGTGAATCATGCTTTTATACCATGTAGAAATTATGATGTAGATTTGCAAATGCTCATGAAGTTTTAATCAAAATCACAAGACACAAACCTACTCTACCGCTCTGCGGAATTCAATTCACAATTTAGAACATCAATCACAAACATGCAATGAGAAATAACACGCATGCACGAAATATTTTTTCTAGGGGAAAGAAATTTGCTAAAACCCCCTTTCCTGCTTCCATTAATATGATGAATATAGATGTATTACAATTTCTTTCATTAGGGAAATTTTGAGGTCTAAAATGGGCCTCCTAAGGAAATTATAAAATAATAGTGGAAATAATAAAATAAGATTAGATTACATCATCAAATTTTAGAGGGAGAAGAAAAAAAAATGCAACTCATATTTTCAACTTATCTCCCTATGGGTTTACTCAAATTTTGAGCGACAACACTCCTTGGATGTAGAATTTTATTCCTCATCCAAGGAGTACCCATGATGCATACTTTTGATAGACCCTACTACATGAAAAATGAGAAATACATGAAAAACATGATTGCAATCACATTTTTTCATGTATTTCTCATTTTTCGTATAGAAAGGTCCATCAAAAGTATGAAACATGAGCACTTCTTAGATGAGAAATTAAATTTTGCATCCAATGAGTACTCCTGCTCGAAATTTGAGTAAAACATTAGGGAGATATGTTGCAAATACGAGTTGAAAAAGTACTTTTATTATTTTTTAATCATTTTACTTTTTTACTCCAAAAATGGTGAATCACCCCCCATGGTTGACATCATCATCTTGAGTCCTATTGGTTATTATAAATTTTATTTTGGTTGTACAATTTTCTTAGGAGGCCCATTTTAGACCTCAAGATTCCCCTAATGGCTCAATTGACCACAACCTACAAGTAAATAACCTATCTCTCTTCTCACTGAGAAGCTCTGACCCAAACTTAGTTAATGTTGCCTATGCTTGAGCCCCTATTTCCTTGCATAATTCCTTGAGAAATTAGTCCCCTATTATTTAGGAATTTCCTCCAAAATGATTGCGCAATTCCCAAGGTTGATCATCTGATTGCATGCAACACCTATACACTCAAGACTAGTCTACAACCGATGTTACACTACCTTGGAATCTCCACCACAACTGGGGAACTCGAATTTTCTGCATGCATTAGCTATTTTGGGTTTATTGATCAGTTAACTAAATGATCACTGAGTTTGATTGAAGTCCCACTACACAACTGACCATCCCCTAGTTCCTCCAACAGTTGGAACTAGTTTCATTGAAAACAACTTGAGATAATTGATCTTGATTATTACAAATTAGCAATCACACATGCTTAACTGAATTCTAACTCCTCCAAATCGAATTTACTGAGTAAGCCGGGTGACACAAGCCATGTCACACAAGTTAATTTCATCCAAGTTGTCAGCTGATGTGGAAATTCGAATTTTCTCAATTTAATCAAGGCAAAATCAAATTGAGAATTTATTGTTGCATTTTTCAACTGATAAGGTAGAGGTTACAAGCCAATTTCATAGCTCCAAAACATAACAAAAATTCCATAAATGCCAATGTGTGGCAGAAAATCCTCCTCCAGCATGACAACATCCTCCAAATGAGCTCTAAATGCCACAAAAAAGTGTCATGTGGGCCAATCAGTGCTCTATATGTGAAAATGTATCTTCTAGATCATGGACATGCCTCTAATTTTCCTCTATGCTAACACGTCATCTCCATGGTGCCTAACGTCAACCTCCAAAGGGAATGAAGGGTGACGTGACACTCTCTCACTCAAGCATTGGGGATCCAAAATAATGTGCAAGACTCGCCCTCTCATCACTAGGATGATGATCATCATTCATGCTCCAAACAAGTGATGCCCATCAAACATTGTTAGGAACAACCTGGGGCATCCTACTTCCACTAGGCACACCATCAATATCTCCAACAACAAGATTCATGGGCTCAATGAGTTGAATTTTTAGCTATAGTAGGTCTTCATAATTAATATTTTAGCCCTTGAATTATGTAAGACATGTTCTTCATGTCACTTTTATTTTAGCCCTTGAAATATAATTAATATAAGACATTTTCTTCATGTTAGTTGCAAAAGAGAAAAAAAATTGAATTTCAAAAGTGGAATTTCTGGCTCCAAATGACAAGTCAACCCTCGAAAAGATGAAGTCGGCCCCAGTGAAGGGACACACCCATTCAGGCTCTTGAAATGCCTATATATAGGCTATTCCTTCTCCTCAACAGAGAAAGAATTAAGATCACCTTTGAGGTAGATTTCAAACCATCTGAGGCAGAGAAGAAGACGAATATGAGGCATAATATAATGCAGATTTGAGGTAGAGAATATGGCGGATTTGAGACAGAGACCTGAGTCGGAATTTCTAGGCAAAACTTGAGCAACAGGACTGAGATTCTTGGGCACAATAGGAGGTGAAAATTTGACCCTAACAGATCAAACTAGGCCAAGTTCATTGGGCAACAATTTGACTTGTCTAAAGGGTAGTTTGACTAGGTGTGACTAGAGCTATGCTTCTAGTCAATTTGACTTTGACTTAGATGTATCTTTGTTGAACTTAATAATTTCTCCAGGAAAAGGTTGTTGGCTTTTTCCCCATGTGGGTTTTCCCAGGGTAAAATGTTTGTGTTCTTGTTTTGATGTCTCCTTATGATCCTATTGTCAATTTTTGTTTTACTGTGGAAGATCTTATATGTAATTTCTTAATGATGAATGCCAATTTAAGAGGATTTAAAGTCAAAATCATTAGAAGTAATTATCAATTAGAAGACCTCTGAAAAATCAACATGGTATCAGAGCATGGGTGAAAGAGTAGCCTTGCAAGTCTTGAAGAATACAAGAAGAATCCTTAGTCATCTAAGTTTTACCTAGAATTAATCAAGCTATCTTTCTAATGGTTAAAGTAAATTCAAGCCTCTATCTCTCTTTGAAGAAAGACCAAAAATATCTAAAGCCTTAGACCCAATCTCAGGAAGGTCGAAGGTCTATTTGAGGGCCTCAGTGACCAACAAGTCTAACTGAAAAACCTTAGAGCTATCTCAGTCATGTCGAAAGGCCTCAATCTGAAAAATCGTAGGGTTATTGTAGAGGTATGAGGAGCCTAAATGTCGTCATCTGAATGAGCTATAGGATGATTTCACAAGGCCAAAAAATCTTAGGAGCTGAACATATAGGCCACAAACCTAGAAATACCTAAGAAGCCTCACAATCTTGAAAATTCTAAACCATAATGATGAACAAAGATTGCAAATAATAGTTTCCATTGTTTAAAGGAGATAAAGCTTAGAATTATGGGCTTTATACATTGATGTCTTATGATGTGAATTCATGTTCAAATGTTGAGTTCATTCTTTTTATATAATAATTAAAAAGGGCATTCTTAAAAAGGTCGAGAACCTCTGTTCTATGATTAGAAGAAAGCCTAATCTTATGAAGCCTTAAGTTCTGAAGGGTTCAAAGTACCTTACTACCACAATATATAAAAATGTTGCATACCAAGTCACATAATCAGTCTAAAGACAAATTGCTTCAATTCTACGGGGTATTAGAAGTCAAGAAAATCAATATGCAATCACAATCCAAGATGCTTGGATGCTCATGCTAGAATATACTCTTTGCGCATTAAAGAAATAAAGAGAAGTTCCAAACCAATATGGTTATTTGAAGTTTCTAGAACCATGGCTAATTCATACTTCGATGAAATAATTTATTTCTCAAAATGTATCTTTGGTATCTACTTTGATAAGTTGATTAATAGTATTAACAAAGGTTAATTTTTCACATTGTCCAATGCTGTAACAATCACTTTAACAACTTCTTTTAGTAGCAATCACTTTTCCGATTTATTTCAATACCCCAATAACATTAAGAAATTGTAGATAGAATAATAAGAAATATGCAAAATAGAAGATAGCCAAGATCAATGAGATGTGAAGATTTAGGTCAAAGATCAGGGGAAAACCCCACAAGGGGGGAAACCCAACCATATTCTTCTATTAGACATTCATCGAATATTCAACAAACGTACATAGTCCAAGTACATTCATCAACAAGTCAAAGGTCACAACCTTGACTATCCAGGTCAACAATTCAATATCCAATCAATGATGAGACAAAAATTCAAATATGGTCAAAGTGTCGATCCTACAATTTTCGACCTTTTCAAGTATAGGCAATAGTAGTTAATGAAAACCCTAACCGGTCAAATTCAACGGTCAACCAAAGTTCAGTCAACTATTCGAATGCGACCTCTTCTCCTCGATCAAACCCAGTCAAAACAAATCTAAAATTCCTCCAACAATTCAGTCAAATTCAATAATGAACCTGCGGTTAGCCCTAACTTCAGATCTGCAGTAAAAGATGGTCAAAATGCCTAGAATAGTTCGATCAAAGTCTCCCTAAGTTCGGCCTCTCGAAACATATTAGAATTCAGTCAAACTAGCCCAAGTCAAGCGAAGTCAAAGCAAGTCAAAGCAGTCCCAAAATAGAAGTCAAACTAGGTCAAATCAAAATAGCCTCTTCTCCCTCGCATGTTTGAAATCAGCCTGCAATTTCAGAAGTGTATTAACCAATGAATGATTGATGTGATGTGTGATGATGGTCTCCAAGTGAGGTCAACAAGCCTATATTTATATGGTGATTTGGAGGGTCAATTTCTCTTCTAGGCTAACTTATACTTTTCATGATGATTTGGAAGAAAAATGAATAATATTTTTCCAAGTGCAAATTTGATTTTCTCCAATTGGAAGAGGGGTCTCCTTAGGGTTAGTTGTGCTTCTCCAATGGGGAAATTTCTCCCTCAATTGCCAATTTTAAACGCTTCCTCTCAGCTAGGGATGAATTTCCATTTTCTTCATAAGTCTCGTCTCAAAGGTACATGTCTCATCATCACTGCATTGTGAAAATTCCTAAACTAGAATCCCTACTGCAGCAACTGATGATATTTCTCCTACCTGTTAGATTTAAATGAACAAGTTATTTGCAGTTTCCTATGTCAAATATTGAAATACATACACTACAGATTTCACTTAATTAATTTATATGCAGAAACAAGATATTGAGCAAGAAAGAAAATACAACACAATAACATCATTATTTTCTGGACAAATGTCTCTGGAAAACCCAATGCGGGAAAACCGGTGTAACAAATATGAGGGTTTATTATTATTAAGTAGTAGAAAATTCTGAATACATCTCTAAATACCTCAAGGGTTATTCAGTTAGAGAGAGATAAATAGTGGTAGAAAGATTTGTGAGATTACCTCACACAATCACTGAGAAAAATCTCGGCTAAACCGGTCACTAGATGAGGTGCCTCTGGCAGGCCCTACACTGCCTCTGCGCAGTCCCCACACAGTCCCCACATCAACCTTTCTAGGCATTGCTTCACCCAACCAACTAATCCATTTTCTGCATGGAGTCACTGCTATCAGTCTCTTGATCTCACACCCCAATTCCTGGCTTCTGACACCGACTCTATTGCAAAATTTTAGACTCTCTCTCACCCTCTATGTTGCCTCTACATGGC
>APFE031416977.1:823-17271 GCA_000404065.3 Pinus taeda | reverse complement strand
GAAAGGAGGTTTTTTCATTTGAATCATAAAAGAATCATTCATTTGTGTAATGTAAAGGAGGTTTCCCCCTCGAAGAGGCTGAATTCTAAGGCGTTGATCTATCTTTTCTATCTTTTTGTGAGTTGGTTTCATAACATGATGAGTACAAGTAATATTCTAGTTTTGGTTCTGATAGGCATCATGATCGTCATCATTTATATCATCATTACAAGAGAAGTGATAGTGGATATTTACCAAATGAATTTAAGGGAGCACAACCACCTAATTTTGATGGAGATGTGAAAAATCCAGAAGATGCAGAGGCTTGGATACTTGGGATGAACAATTTTTTTGAGATGCATGAGTACACAAATAACATGAAGGCGAAAATCACTATCTTCAGCTTGAAAGGTAAATCAAACATTTGGTGGGAAGATGTGAAGTGGGTCAGAGACATGAGGAAAAATGAATTTAGTTGGCGTGAGTTCAGGAGGATTTTCAGGAAGAAATACTTCTCAGAAAGGTACTCCAACAACAAGGCCAAAGAATTTTATGAGCTAAAAATGGGGTCAATGACAGAGGAAGAGTACACGACCAAGTTTTTGGAGCTATTAAGGTATGTACCATATCTTACAGATGAGAAGGCTAAAGTTCAGAGATTCGTCAGTGGTTTGCCATTAGCATTTAGAGATCGGATTGAGTATGATGAGCCTCAGTCACTTAAGGAAGTCATTGGGAAGTTGAAGCATTGCTATGAATAGTCAGAACATAAGAATGAATTTCAGCAAGGATGGAAAGGGAAAGACAAAGACAAAGGTAAATGGATGCCTAAGAGAGCAAGGCCTCATAATGCAGATGGGAAAGAAAATATGGCACCACAAAAGAAGTTTAATGCAACTAGATAGGGACATGGGTGACAACAACAACATAGAGGTGAGGGAACTGGTCGATTGGAGTGTTGTACATGCAGTAAGGAACATCTTAGGAGATATTGTCTGCAACATCAAAGTGGTAGGCCTAAGATATACATTGTACAAGAAGCGCAAACTGTTGGAGATGTGGGGCAGAGTATTCCTCATATTTATGCAGTTGTGGACAATAGACAGGTAGAGCATCATGCATCTATCGTTGAGATGGACGATAAGCTTTTTGATCAAGTTATTTATATTTTGATTGACCCTGGATCTAATTATATCTATGTTAGTCCTGACTTGGTGGATAAGTGTGGTTTGGGTAAGGAATTTCATGCAGAGTTTTGGTTAGTGTAGTTGGCTACAAGTATAAAGAAGCGAGTTCATCATTGGGTGAGAGCTTGTGCATTTGATTTGAATGCATGCCTACAACAACACATTTAAATGTATTATTGTTTAGATCATACAGTATGTTATTGGGCATGGATTGGTTGTATCTTCATAGAACCAAGGTAGACTACTATGGCAAATCCATTGAGTGCGTTGATGACAATGGGGAACCAAGAGTCTTGCAGGGTAAGAAGAAAGCCACATAACTTAGGATGGTGATAGCTATGCAGGAAAAGCATAGCCACACGAAAGGGTGTATGTTATTTGCAATACACATTTCTAGTGACAAGAGTAAGGAGGTTGAGGATGAAGATGTGTTGAGCAGGTACCCAGTTTTACATCAGTTCAAGGATGTGTTTCTTGAGGACATTACATAGTTTCCACCTCATAGGGAGGTATAATTTTCTATTGAGTTAGTGCCTCGGGCAGCTCCAACATCAAAAGCGCCTTAGGGGATGATCACACCTGAGATTGGTAGAGTTAAAGTTGCAGTTGAAGGAAATGTTTCTCAAGGTATACATTAGGTCAAGTGTATCACCATGGGGCACAACGATATTTTTAGTGAAGAAGAAAGATGGAACTCTCAGATTATGCATTGAGTATAGGAAGTTGAGCAAAGTGACCATCAAGAATAGGTACCCATTATCGAGGATTGATGACTTGTTTGATCAGTTGAAGGGAGTAACAATGTTCTCAAAGATTTATTTGAGATCCGGGTACCAACAAGTACACATTAAAGAGGAAGACATCTACAAGACTGCATTCCGAACCAGGTATGGGCATTATGAGTTTGTTGTAGTTCCATTCGGTTTGACTAATGCTCCATCTACCTTTATGTGCTTGATGAATAGTTTGTTGCGTTTGTATTTGGATAAGTTTGTTATTTTTTTCATTGATGATATATTGGTATATTCTGAAAATGAGGAAGAACATGTTGAGCACTTAGCATCAGTGTTGAGGTTGTTGAGAGAGCATCAGTTGTAGGCTAAGCTTAGCAAGTGAATTTTGTTTCAGACTGAGGTACATTACTTGGGGAATATTGTCTCCAAGGAGGGCACTGCAGTAGATCCAGAGAAGATAAGGGCCATCATGGAGTGGGTAGCTCCTAAGAGTGTGGATGAGGTGAGATCTTTCATGGGTTTAACAGGCTATTAGTAGAGGTTCATTCGGAAATTCTCACATATTTCTTATCCTATCACATCATTGCAGAGGAAAGGTAAGAAGTTTGAATGGACATAGGAGTGTGAGGCTAGTTTTGAGCAGCTTAAGCAGTTGTTGACACATGCACCAGTGCTACAGATTGTAGATCCAGACAAAGAGTTTGTAGTGTGCACAAATGCTTGCAAAAGAGGACTTAGTGGAGTCCTTATCTAGGATGGACAAGTGGTGTGATATGAGTCGCGAAAACTAAATGAGCACGAGTAGAACTACTGGACACATGATATTGAGTTAGCAACGATCATACATGCATTGAATATGTGGAGGCACTATCTTCTTAGCAAGAGATTTGTACTAACAAGTGATCATATTGGTTTATGGTATCTATTTGACCAACTGAATTTGAATGGTAGGTAGGCTTGGTGGTTGGATACGATCAATGAGTTTGATTTCGAGATCAGGTACATCAAGGGAAAGGAGAACAGGGTGGCAGATGCTCTCAGCATGCAGATACAGGTTAATCATTTAGCATCTATAAGATCCTATGGGATAGACTTACAAGATAGGATCTTGCAGGCAGGTCAGCAGGATGTCAGGTATATGGAGATTGTGCACAGGTTGCAGCAGGGTGCTGGTACAAGTACAGGTGATAGTATAGGTATAGGTACAGGTGCAATTGCGCAAGATATGGACTATTTCCTTGCATTGGATGGACTGATGAGATTAGAAGATAGGATATATGTGTTGGATAGGAGTGAGCTCAAGAAGGCAATCTTGAGGGAGTTTCATGTGAAACCATATTCAGGTCACCCAGGGTTTTCTAAATACATTAACTGTAGTGAAGAAGTTTTATTATTGGTTGAACTTAAAGAGGGATGTAGTAGAGTTTGTGGCTAGGTGTTTTGATTATCAGCGTGTGAAGGTAGACTGTAAACATCCAGGTGGTCAGTTACAACCTATTGCGATTCCAAAGTGGAAATGGGAGGTCATTTCCATGGATTTCATCACAAGTTTGCTGAGGGGAGGGAGAAAACATGATTCTATCATGGTTGTTATGGACAGGTTGACGAAGGTTTCACACTTCATTCCATTGAAGTCTACATTCTTAGCTAGCGATGTGGCACAGGTATTCATCAGAGATGTGGTCAGATTACATGGTGTTCCAAAGAAGATTGTGTTAGACAGAGATGCAAAGTTCACTTCCAAGTTTTGGAAGGTGTTGTTTGCAGGTTTTGGCATGGAGTTGGCCCTCAGTACATCTTATCATCTATAGAAAAATGGATAGACAGAGAGGGTCAAGAGGATATTGGAGGCCATGTTAAGGATGTATGTGATTCATCAACAGCAAAAGTGGGAGGAATACCTTCCCTTGGTTGAGTTCACATACAAAAATGGGTATCAGGAGTCATTGAGGATGAATCTTTTTGATCTAGTGAACATAGTGTTGATTGGACCAGATATGTTGGTAGACATGGAGCAGGAAATGTAGGTGATCAAGAAATATCTAAAGGCAACACAGGATAGGTAGAAGAGTTATGCACATTGAAACGGGTCGTTCAAGGAGTTCTAGGTTGGGGAACATGTGTACTTGTGCATCAAATCGAACAAGAGATCCTTGTGGATTGGATCATGTGCCAAGATGGCACCACGGTTTTGTGGACCCTTCAGTATTGTTAAGAGAATTGGGCTAGTAGCCTATCGAATTGGATTACTTCGATAATGAAATTCCATGATGTTTTCCATGTATGAAGTATGTTAAGGATGTTGATTATGTGATTGACTGGTCTGTATTGCAAGTTGAACCAGATGGATAATTCCAACTAGAGCCTAAGTGTATATTACAGAAAAATGTGCTCATGCTCCAGAACTAAGAAATAGAGCAAGTTAGAGTGCAATGGAAGCACTTTAGGCCCAATGAGGCTACATGGGAGATCATGGATCAGATGTCGGCTATGTATCCTTCCTTGTTTTCTGATTGAGGCAAAGTAGTTTTTATATGGTGCTTTGGTATATGCTTTGATATGGTGTTTTGGTATATGCTTTGATATGGTGTTTTGGCATATGTTTTGATATGGTATCTTGGTATATGTTTTGGTGATATTGCTATATGTACATATGTAGATAGATGTAAATATCACCATAAGCTAAGTTATAGAGCTCCAATAAGTATGGGTGTTATGTCATTATGATGGTCATGTTGTTATGTTGTCATGTTACTATGTTATCATGTTGTTATGTTATCATGGTTTTATGATGTCATGCGGGTTGGTATTCAATAGGGTGATCATTGTAAATACTGCATCGAGCTATGTTATAAAGCTCCATGAGAATTATGTCTTCCTTCTAGTAGTTTTTCTGAAGTATATGTGTGATTGAACACCAAGGATGGTGTCCCCCAAGGAGGAGGGTCCTGCAACAACCCTGGTGAAAATTCCATGTAATAAAAGTTAAAAATAATAAACATGGTTGATGGGACACTTATTCCAGGCTAAATGTTGGGCAAGAAATCCTAGGGGTTGTTCGTTTGGTTTATTATGGCTAAGGAAATTGGCAAAGGCAATGACTAAGAATTTGGAAAGGAAAAATGTCATTTTTTGCACAATTATTTATGAAAATAATGAAAAATAGGAGAAAATGAGGTGAAAGGTCACAAATTGCATGTGAGGAGGAAAATGAAGAAAATAGAGGCCTCATTCATAAAAAGGCTTCTGAGGATCAGTCGGTAACCTTTTGTCAGTTTAGTTTTAAAGCTCTCTCATTATTATCTCTCTCTCTCTCTCTCACTCTTTGATACTTAGAGTTTTCTTGGAGCACTTTGGCATTGGAGCAAGAAAGGCAAAGAAGGAAAGAGGAAACAAAGATTGAGCAAAGGAAAGGTAGGATCAAGTGTCTACAATAGGATTCATTATAGGTATCTATTTGCATATTATTTTCCTTGCTAGATTTGGCATGCATGGTATTCCATGTGGTTCTTTTCTATCATGGCATGGGTTTTGCCAGGTGTGATAGTGTTCTTCAGCCTAGCCTTGTCATTTCCTGATAGCCTTGATGAGATGGGTTCTCATACTTCGGTTGAGCTAGATTGTGAGATGGATTCGAACCTAAGTGGGGTGGACCTCCGAAATGACAAACACATGGCCTAGCGGTCCTGAACCAGATTGTGGATCACGTAAAGCCATTGGCCTAGTAACCCGTCAGCTAGACTGTGGGTTGCGGTAAAGTCAGGATTGTGTGCCTCAGTGGGCCTAGGAATTCTTTCTTATGAATGGCGGGATATACGGTAAATTCAACAGGTGGATTGCTCCCCGTTGTGCCTAGTAGTCCCGGGATGGGATGTATAGTAAATCCTGGAGAGTGGGTCTCGATGTAGGTCCTAGTGATCCCTAGATTAGACTGTGGATTACGTTAAAGCCTAAGAGACTAGGAGGCACTCAAATTCCTCATGGTGGTAGGTGGATAATTCCAGTGGCATCCATGCTTGTTTGGTTCTTTTTGGTGTGTTCTATTTGGTCCCACATTCATGCTTGGAATATGACATGGGGGTGATTGGCTAAAGAGAGACTTCGCTCAACCAATCTATGGTCGGGTGGAATGTGGTTTATGCATTTATTAATGAGAAATTCATTCCCTTGATTTTAGTGTGTAAATGTATTGGTTTATATGTGGAATCTGTGGCTATTATATTGAAGGTATTTATGTTGTTACTATGTTGGTTATATGCATGTTTTATGACAACAACTATGTATGGTTCTCATCATGTTTTTACTTGTAAATGAATGGACAATGTATGTATGACCTAATAGATGATAATGCAACAAATGGCATGAGGGAATAATGGCTCATAGCGATTCTCATATAAGTATGAGATCCCTATACTTAATTATGTTTTTTACACCTGTAGATTACATGTTGATGATATGTTTAACGAAATGTCTATCATGGCTAGTAGGGGTTTGGTTAAGGTCTTGTTTAACTGATTGCTTTTGCAACATTGTTTCCCTGTTATTTTACTGCTTTTAAGATGTCATTCCATTTTGGGCAGTGACTTGGCCTATGAGCTTGAAAAAGTGGCTCAAATCCCAAGGTCGCTGGCACAGGATTGGAAAATTTGGTCCCTGGATGCTGGCAGGCAAGCCTGTGAGAGCAAGTGGAGGTCCTTGGATGTTTTTATGCCTATAACATGAGAGTGACTAGAGGATAAGTGACCAAAACATTCAACAGGACCTAGGGGAAAGTTGCATGAAGTATTGACATGAACCTTAGGGGTCCTGTAGCTAATGTGGAAGCTTTGTGTATTGTGTTTCCATTGTTTCCATTTCCTTAAGGTCACATAGGAGGTTGAATCTAACCATAGTATCCTCTCGCCGCATGTTTACCATGGTTGGCCGGTTACTTGGGTAGATGTGGGAGGAGGGTGTTACAAGAACGTTATCTCTAAATCTATACACTTGAAGGAATTTAACAAAACGTTGGAGACAGGCCCAACTACCTATGTATAGGCTCCCTATTATATAAACTGATACTAGTGGTTTTAAATAACGGAATAACTGACTTAAGGTTAAGTAAACCACAAACACAAATCTTGAAAACTTTCAAGAGATATGATATAAGGAATGTCCTCAGAACCCTAATACACTCCGAATTCCAAACACAGAAATAACCTTGACTTGAAATATACAAATGGAAGAGGAAACCCAAAACCCATGACAACTTACAAAACTGGAAGGGAAATTACCACCTTTAAGTCCATATAGAGAAATTGTGTAGATACCAAACACCAAAAACCAAAACCATGCTATTTAAAAAAATACATATGGGGTCAGTACCTTGGACCATTGAGGTGGGTAGAACTACCACCAATTCAAAGGCTAGACCAGTCTCTGTTTTATGTAAAAGAAATATGAAAAACATTGACCCCCATCAATGATCCCAAAATTGAAGGATAAGATGCAAATGTATGCCGTCTTGACACCAGAACAAGAGCTAATGGGAAATTGACCAAGGGGAGGAAACAGACGTCCTCCACATCTAGATAGTACCACAAATAAGGACCTGGAACAAATAGATGAAGAGAGACTCTCTCCATCACCCCAACTAATGCTATCCAATCAACACCCTAGTAAAAAAAGCCATGCATTTATAATGGGAGGATTACGTTTCATGAACCAATGCTTGAAAGAATTTACCAAAATATGTGATGTCCGGGAATGGACATGTGTAAGGCCTGGAACACATTTTAAAACACATATTCCTCCCATAGATCATGCGCTCATCAATGATCTCACAGAACCATCTGTCAAGTTCTCCCAAGGCAAGGGCCAATCCACCCTGAGAAACCTGGTTCATATCAATTGTAGAATGATAAGCATCAATGTGAAAAAATACATCGTACCTCCTCCAATGTGCAACTACCTCCTTGCATTTAACACAAGTGGACTTGTGTTGGTGACCCCAACTCTGGGAACGACGTTATGACATGCGACAACAAGTGAATAAACATGTGTAGGGTGTGGCACATGTTTCGAAGACTGCTAACCTGCTCTCCACTCTCACCATTAGCATGTTAATGGATTAAATCTGTCATTACATGAGCCATTAATGACACCCCCATTGGGGATTAATTTTTCGTTACTTGAACATAATGTTTTCTTCTTCTTTTGAAGATGCAATGATAATAATTGGTACTAAGGAATATAAAGGAATTATTTTAACCTTTCAAGAGTTTTGGGATGCACAATAAACTCTCATTCATTTAAAAGAATATTATGTGAATGGATATAAAGATTTTATTGCAATATTTTAAAAGCCTTTTAATGTTTATCGAATTGTTATTTTTTCTTAAAAAAAAAAACAATTCCTTGGTTTTTTTCGACAAAATATTAATTTAATGTCATTGATGTCAACCCTAAGATTTGACTTTGACTAAACACTGGTCATTGATGTCAAACAATTAATGAACGCTTTGTATTTTTGTATGGATTACATCAAGTTGGAAGCTCCACTTGGATGGCTGGAAACCCTAAGTTAGGTTTGGCTTCTATGGTCAATGAGCATAACTCAAACTTGTGAGAGGTTTTTGAAATGAAAAAACATTAGGTTTACCTTGGACATCCTTGTCATTGGATTCTTCTCGTCGAGATATTTCTGTTGGTATGTGGCACGCCCTGAGAGGCCTCTTGGTTTGAAAGGAATTCAAGTTTAAAGATGAAAACTCAAATTTTTGGGCTAAAACCCCAAGGGATGGTGACTTGGCATGCTTTTATTGGTTGTTAGGAATTAATATCAAGCATGAGGGTTTCTTGTCATGTTTCATGGAGAGATCATTTTAAAGAAGGGTATTGTTAGTGTTTGTATCTATATTATGTATTTATCGCACCCTTGAACCTAAAATTCCTCCTACATAAGGCCAACAACATCTTGGCTTAGGGCTTAAGATAACTAATTATTGATATTCTATTAGAAAAGTCAAAACAATTCAAGGTGTTTAACCTCCTAAATTCCCCTCCAACGTTTTTCTTAGAAGCCCTTTTCATCTCTATAAAAAGAGAACTTATACCTCACCTCGAAGTAATTTAAACTCAACGACCTATCCTATTCTTAGTTTTGAAATTCTTGGCCATCAAAGGAAGACAACAAAGCATTTCAGAAGGGTTTCAATTTGTGATTGTTTGCATTTTCATTTGAATACTCTTATCTTTGGTTTTGGGTTATTTGTTGGGGATTAATTTAGGTTTGTCATGAATGTTTGATTGTAGGTTCTCATCAATTTAATTACTGATTAGGGCACCATTTCAGGACAACGAAATTTCTTTTGTGTTGTTTTAGACCTTCCTCCTGTGAACAATGAAAGGGATTTTGTTTGTTATTGATAGACCTATTGCTTACTCCAACTCGGCCTCAATATCTGAGCAACACAAGTCAAGATTTTCGGCCTTATCTCATACCTAATCTACCTTGATGTTGTCTTAAGAAATCATCTATTCATCCTTCTGGCCTCTTGTGGTTGTTATGCCCAGGCTTGCACATCACTTATGAGGGGTTCTGTTGGGTATTTCGGTTCTATAAAGGCATCTCCATACACAAGTTTTGTTTATGTTGTATGGTCTAATCAATTCAGAACTTCGACTAAAAACAATAATCCATAACAGTGGGCATGTCCTATAGTTCAGGATTTTGGCCTTCATCGAATAAATCTTGGTCTTAAACAAGTGAAATCACCACAGTTCTTCATCCTTCAATTTTGTGCTTCTCTTTAGTGCCTCGACCTTGATAGTAACCATTACAAGACTATGTTTTCAGTTTCAGACATGTAACGATGTTTTGTTTTGATTTGGAAACAACTATAGTTGTTTTCGACCCTTAGCGATAGTGAGTCAATTACATATTTCACGTCCTCAGCGTTACAGACCTAAACATCATTTCAGGACCAAGAGTCATTAAGTTATGAACTATTTTGAGGTAGAACTATTATATTAGTGACCTTTTCTTGATTATATTCATAATTATTCATAAATGTGTGTAATACCTTTAAGTAAGTCGACCTATACAACTAGCTTGGTAACAATATTCAATGAGAGTTGATTGACATTGAGGAGAATGTCATATGAGGCATCTTTCAACTAGAGACTTGGTTCTATTGTCTATATTTGAAGCTTGAAGTGATAAAATCATTACAACAGTAAGAGTCTCAAACTGTCATCATCTTATTGGCATCTTGTCACCTCCTTGTGTGAAACATATAAGGAAGACATTGAAGTATTAAGTGCTTAGTGAGATAGTGCGTGACTTGATTTGATGTGCCAATAAATATTGGTATTCTAAAGTAAGAGCAGTCGAAGGTTGCATCTATATACAATGATAAAAATAGAACCTTGAAATAATAATAACCTTGTCTATGATGCAATAGTCTTGAGAATTTTAACAGTGACTTGACAATACTGAATATATTGTTTATGTAACAGTGAGATGTTTTATATCACAATGGGATTGTGACGACATCCTTACATGTCAGCAGTAGATGATGACGCATCAGTGATTTTATATGGCACCAATACTTTGATTATTTGAGAAAATATAAGACATATGCTAGTAGCCCTCCTTGGATAGAGTTTAAGAGCATTACAAGCAGGTCATAGGGATGATCTAAGGCATCTAGGACAAAGTTATCATCAGACCTTCGTACTAGGTACGTGCAGCAATATCAACAACTTGGCACACTTGTTTGGAAAAACTGCTTCATGAGCCTTTGAAAAGATAAATAAGTTGGATTAACTAATGCTTTGAAAATATTAATAAATTGCTAATAGTTTGGATCAACTAATGCTTTGAAAAGATTAATAAATTGCTAAGATATATTGATTCAGCCCCTTCTCAGTATTTCCAACACTAAAAACATGACCTTTAGACATTTCATTCAAATTAAAGATCAATATGGAATCCCATTTATCCATAGCAATATCTCTAAAACAATGTCTATTGTTGCAGACATTTTTTTCAACTTGAAAAAATTTCATCATGAAAATGTTTGGTATGAATTTAAATTCCAAATTAGAGATCAATATTTGAATCCATTGTATCCATGATAATACTTATAAAGCAATGTTTGTTGCAATCTTTTCTAAACTTGAAACATATTCATCATAAAAATGTTTCATATAGATATAAATTCCAAATTAAAAATCAATATTTAAATCTCTTATATCCATAACCATATTTCAAAGACCGTTTTTATTGCAAACATTTTTACAAATGAAACAATTTCATAATGTTTTAGTACAAATTCATTTTCTATAAGACAAAGTAAAAAAACTGTTCTTCCTACATATTTACCTATTTACCAGTTATAGTTGCAATTTTGAGTTGATACTCTGCTCATTGACTCGCTCGAGTCCACATTTTTAAATTATATTAATAACAATATTTTTACAGGTCCCTTTTGCATGATCAAGGGCAATAGGTAGTGCTAAAACTTTTGTGTGATATAGAGCTGTGGAATAATATATATTTTGTTACTTTCAGTGGAAAAAGAAAAGGTAGGTTGGCCCAGAGAAGGAGCGCGGAACAATCGTTTCGGATCTTCACTTTTAAAAGTAGGGACCCAAAGGGGCACATGGTGTTCAGCAACTGCTAATCAACGCGGACTGCTCAAGAACAATAGTGCTAAACGCGTGCACGAAGTGTCAAAAAATTGGATGATAGTGGGTACTGGTCTTCATTTAAAGCCGAAGCCTCAATCTTGTGCTCTGTTTCCTCTGGTCCATACTACCTTTCAGAGCTTCAATCTTGGTTTCCATTAATCACCTTTCAGAGCTTCAATCTTGGTTTCCATTAATCACCACTTGTACTGGTCTTCATTTAAAGCCGAAGCCTCAATCTTGTGCTCTGTTTCCTCTGGTCCATACTACCTTTCAGAGCTTCAATCTTGGTTTCCATTAATCACCACTTGTTACAGTATTGCTATCTGTTCATCCAAATTCCAATGGGACAACCCACATCCACTCAGCGTGATACATCTGCTTCTGCTTCTGCATCTTCTTCATCCTCTTCTTCTGCGTTGACTCCTAGGGGGCCTGACGTTCAGAAATCATTTGCTATTAAATCCAGAGGATTGCAGGTCCTGCTTGACCAGCAGGAATTGGAGCCTGGACACATCAATCTTTCTCAGATAAAAGCATCTTCTGCTTCTGCTTCGGCTAGTGCTTCTGCATCTTCTTCCTCCTCTTCTCCATCGACTCCTAATGGCCCTTATCAAGTGTTCATCAACCATAGGGGTCCCGACGTTAAGAAATCATTTGCTAGCTTTCTCTACCGTGAACTTAAATCCAGAGGATTGCAGGTCTTTCTTGACCAGCCTGAATTGGCGCCTGGACACCTCATTCCTTCTCAGATAAAAGCAGCCATTCAAAGCGCTTCTGTCCAGATCGCGATTTTCTCTAAAACCTATGCAGAATCTAAGTGGTGCCTGGACGAGCTCGTCCACATGCTCGAAACGACGCGGAGGGATACAATAAGTCAGAGGGCTACAATTCTTCCCGTGTTTTACGAAGTTAAACCTTCTGAGCTCAGGCGGACAGACAGAGGAGCGTATGCTAATGCCATGCGAAAACACAAGCAACGATATAATTTGGAAACAATCCAGAAATGGAAGAAGGCTCTTTCTGATGTTGCAGATATAAGCGGCTTCGAGCTAGAGGCGTGCAATGGGTGAGCATCTTTCACTATCCCAATCTGTGCTACATATTAATTCGCAAATTTATGTTGTTTTTTCCTTAAATTGAGTTGATTGAATTGGTTGAGCCAGAGACACATTTTACAGTCTTGTGAAAATTTTCTCATTTCAGTCAAAATAAAAAAATTTAAGATCAGTAATTAAGATGGAGAAGATGGAGATGGATCTAGATCTATACTAGTAAGTAAAATTTTAATTGATAGGTCCATAACCAACTTAGGTTGGCCTGTTTACACTAGTTATTTTACCTTTCTCTGAATTTGAATATTCAGGGACGTGGTGGAGCTGGTGGATAAGGTGGTGCAAAGAGTTTTGAAAGATGTTCCAAAACCACCGTTATTTGTGGCCGAGTATAAAATTGGTCTGCAGGAAAAAATTGAAGATTTTGAAAGCACAACCCTATCTCAGCTGTTGGGGCAGAACACGCTGGAGGCCAAAGTTGTGGGGATTGTAGGTTCAGGCGGGATTGGTAAATCAACGCTCGCAAAAGAATTTTTCAACAGGAAGAGATCAAATTATAATGGTTCTTCTTTTCTGTTTGATGTAAGGGAAAGTGCAGCACAAAAGTCCATAAATTCTTTGCAGAAGAAGCTCATTAAGGACTTAGTAGGCAGAGATGTTTCAATTGATAGTTGGGAAGAAGGTGTAGGAATACTTGCAAATAATCTCAAATCTTGTGAGGCTCTAATAATATTAGACGATGTAGATAATCGCTATCAACTGGATGCGTTCTTGCCTGTGAAGAGTGTCCTTCACCCAACGAGTTTGATTTTGGTCACTTCTCGTGACAAGCATGTCCTTCAAAGGGTATGTCCTTCAATTTATCACCTCAAGGGCCTCGATCGACCAAACTCTTTAGAACTTTTCTGTTCGCATGCCTTCTTTCAGCCACATCCACTACCAGATTTTGTAGACCTTGTAGATGGGTTTCTAGACGCCTGCGACGGATTGCCTCTGTCGTTGCAAGTGTTTGGGGCTCTACTCTGTCAAGAAGACGACAGATCCCGCTGGGAAGAGCAACTGAATGGACTTCAAGCGCTACCTCCTGAAATACAGGTGAGGCTTAAAATAACTTACGATTCACTGAGTCCAGAGGAGCAGCAGATATTTTTAGATATCGCTTGTTTTTCCATAGGACAAGATAAGGATGAGTGGATTAGAATATGGGGCTGGTCAGGGTGGAAAGGTTCCATGGGGTTTCGAAATTTGCAGAATAAATGTCTTGTTGATGTGGATGAGGACAATGATATAAAAATGCACGATCACCTGAGAGATTTGGGGAGAAGTATTGCTCAGGATCCATCATTGCCTCGTCGTCTCTGGCGTGCGACGCCGAAAGACGTCTATGATCTGCTGGAGCAATCATCATTATCTGTAAGTGCTTTAATCATCGCAACCATTGTATTTGTGTCAACAATTTTCCAAGATTTTTTATTCAAAAAAAATTCTGAACCGTGCTGTGTTGTAATCCATTTTTGTTTTTATGTCACAAACAGGTAATAGAAGTGCGCGGAATTATAATGGCTCCTAGGTTTGTCTGGGAGAAGGAAAGTTTCAGTGGTCATTGGGAGGAGGAAAGTTTCAGTGGTAAGGTGTTCCGAATCAGTAGATTGCAACTTCTTGAAGGTTGGGAAGATTTTGTTGAACGCATATTGACTAAAGTGCGGTCACCAAGTCTCAGATGGACCAGCTGGATTGATTGTCCCTGCTCTTCCCTACCCTCCTGTATCCCAATGCGCGATTTAAGATATTTATATGTGCAGGGACACGCATTGGAAAGATTGGAATTTCAGGTATGTGAGTAGGATGTAGATGAACTTAATTTTTAATTTTGAATAGATGAGAATCATGATGTTATGTCTTATCTTTCTTATGACTGAAACGTGAATTTTGCAGCCACCTCTGCAGTTGCGGGAGTTACATATTCGTGCTCCACTTTTAGAGTTTCCAAACTCTTTATGTCACCTGCCGTACCTCCAAAACATCACTCTCAGCGGCTGTACTTTGAAGGCGCATCCAAATGCCTTCCGGACCTTAACGAATCTCCAAAGGATCAGTCTCAGCGGCTGTGAAAGTTTGGAGGATCTTCCAAATTCCATTGAAAATTTAACAAATCTCCAAAACATCGATATGTGGGGTTGTACAAGTTTGGAGGTGCTTCCAAAGCCCTTCGGGGCTTTAATGAACCTTCAGAAAATCGATCTGTCATGGTGTGATTTGAAGAGACTCCCAAATTTCTCCGAGAATTTATCAAACGTTCATACTGTTAAAAATATAATTTCACTGCCCGCGCACAGGTCAGCGGTCAACAGGGCAGAAAACCACCGCAGGAAATCAAAACCGCTGGTCTCATATCGCACCATCCATCAGAGTGAAGTGGTTTCCGTGCATCGAGCTCCGATGCAATTGGGAGCTGACAGCTGTTCAAGCGCTGATGCTGGCCTGACATCAGCACTGACAATCCATCGGAAGGTAACTTTCACCCAGCTAACCCCTTCCGATATTGTCCTCACCCGTTGATTTACCTCCAGCATTTACCACCGTCGATTTGACAAAGCTGCACGATGGTGTAAAGTACAGTCAAAATGATGTTCCGATATCCATCCTCCGCCGTTGGATTAAAGTCAAGTCTCTCCGCCGTTTGATCTCCTGAAAGTTCTCCGCCGGTTAAAAAAATGCATACGGGTCTGATATAACATTAATATAGTATGGTCCATAAGTATTGGCCATCCCGTATATTAAATTGCTGACATTTATTTTGGTAGGGTCGTTAATATTTTACGGCGAAGTTAATATAACGTATGGGTAAGTTTATTTTTAATATATTTTTTTAATATGGCGTTGACTCCAATTTTTGTTATGTAAAAACAAAACCCACGGGGATTAAAAAAATGTAATGTAATTTTGCATATGGAAAAAAAAGAGAGGAGACAGGGGGTCCGCAGCGCCAATGAAAAATTTGTGAATCTCACACAGTGAAAAAAAAAAAAAACTTCGCAGCAGCGAATGTAAAAACACAGAGAGGTGAATTTTGTATTACAGGGAATGCACAGAAGTGCACAAGCATCTTGGGTCTTTAATGTAAAAGTGATTTTCATCCAGCAGAGTAAATTTTGTTTTGTAATGTAAGATTGCACAGCAGTGCAGGAGGAGAAGTAAATGAAACCAGTGGCTTGTTTTGTTCCAAATCCATGAGTTGTTTCACACAGGTGAAAAGGTAAATCTGTAACTCCCTGTAAGTCTTGTTTTCACACAGCAGTGAACGTAAATGAAATATTTACACACAGTGGTGTAAAATTTCATAGGAGGCAGAGTAACTTAGGTGAAAATGTTTTGGTGAATCCCTCTGAGTGAAAGAGGATGAATATGTAAATGTTTTTGTTTAATGAATGGAAATTTTATGGTGGTGAAATACTCTGTCCTGTGTAATTATTTTTAAAAAGACTTCTCTGTGTAAAAGATCTTAGAGCAAAGCAAACAGAACATAGGCTCTGTGTTTTATAGTTTGATGGTTTTGGTATTTATCCATCCCAAACAGTAACAACAAAAAAAAATACCCAACAGTGGTATCAGAGCAGGTTTAGGCTCTTTGTAGGTGACAAAGAAGCTGAAGGGAGCAGTCTTTTGGTTGCAGCAGTAAGTTGTTTTTAAGATATACAATCAAGAAGTTGAAGCATAGCTGAGAATGCAAGGAATGGCTAGCACAAGCACTAGTATGGGTTTGTTTAACCCTCAATTCCCACAGTTCAATGGGAAGGATTATGACTACTGGGCAATAACCA
>APFE031416975.1:3184-28267 GCA_000404065.3 Pinus taeda | reverse complement strand
CACGTGAACAACAACTGGGTATCCATATCGATTTGGATAGGGTTATTTAAGAAATCATTATTTAAACGAGAAATTTAATTAATATGAAGATATATTTAAAACATGTATTATATTCATTAAAACAAATTTTGAAATGTGAATGGGATTTTTGATTTTGAGTTTTAATTTGAGGAAGCCATGTCGAAAACCGTATTTGGGGGTTAAAGTGGCTACAAAATGGAATACAAGTAGTCATAAATATCCATTGAACTTGTTTAGACGCCTTCATATCTGGATAAAAATTGAGTAGTTGAAGGTGAAAGTAAACGAATGAATTCACGTGAACAACAACTGGGTATCCATATCGATTTGGATAGGGTTATTTAAGAAATCATTATTTAAACGAGAAATTTAATTAATATGAAGATATATTTAAAACATGTATTATATTCATTAAAACAAATTGATTTTGTCAACAAAATATGTTAAAACCGATTGATAATGAATTGGTTGTGAAGACATAAACTATCAAAATGGTATTTGATCTTGAGACATCATTTTTCAAGTTTCAATTGGAAAATACAACTAGTGAATTGTAATAGAAGAGGTTCGAGAAGCAATATAATATTCTAAAAAACATTGTGCTTGTCATTCCGTATTTGAAGTTGCATCAAAAATTGTTGGAGGCATCGAAGACCTGAAGAAGCAGTAATGAACCTGCAAAATCTATATTTTGTTAGAATTTGTAATGTGTAAATCAGTTGTCGAAATTTATTAGTAATACTTTGCAGGTGAGTTGTGTTAAAATGAATTTGGAGAATGGAAATGAAGTTACCTTCGCCATGGGGATTTATATATTGTTAGTCGAAGATGCATGGTGAATGATGGCATACTGAACACCATTGGAGATTCATGCGTAATTGGAGACACATATTTCTTGCTTGCCATTCTGCTCGTCTTCTTCATATTTTGTCACGTTGATGAATGTGGTTTATGCATTTCAGGGAAGCTTTTATTTGTTGTAATAATTGTATGGTTGGATGCAGGCGATATAATGGTACTGCTGGATTTTGTATTGGAAGAAATCTGTTTTGTATATGTTGTAGTGTAAGTATTGATGCCTCGATTTCGTCCCAATAGTTACATGGGTGTGCTATTTCTGATTCCATATGTTCTGTTGCAAAAGAAAGAAAATGTTAGAATGAGATGTATAGATGATATAAAGACATTCTAATATTTGCATAATTATTAATAATGATTAAATTTGGTTGTTGTTGAAAGATATGAAAGGTATGTTATGAAATAGAATGAGCTAAATAAATAGAGGAAACCTTTTGGTGATGTCAAAGTATGGATTGGAGTAAATTATCTAGAGGTGGCATTGAACGGAGAATTTCTTCTGCGTGTTTTCTGTGAGTAATGTTTTTGTTGTCCTTCATTTTATTGTAATGATCGAAACTGAATGCCATTGTATAGTGGCAATCTTCCAAGTAGAGAAGTTACTAATAATTCAAAAGTTTGCAAACTTGGTTGCTATTGAAAAAGTTTCAGTTCCTTGAATTCTTATAGCTACATTGTTTATTTTAGAGATAATGAACCCAAGTGAAACAACACTTCAATGTAGTATTAATATGCAACAAATTTTTGAGGCTCTCCATCAATAAGTAGTTATTGTAGTATTCGTAACAATCGTGACTCCAAAAGATAGAATTTTAGGGGGGAAGTGGGGCCACAGATATTCATTTCCTACATAATGCAAAAGGTTTGGTCTAAATTCATTTCACTCTTGGCTATGCTTATGGAGAATAAGTACAATGACTTTGTGCATTAAGAAATAACAGAAGAATGCAAAGAAATTTTGCAGAATTTTTGTTATATCATTCTCTAAGAGAGAAAGTATATTATATTGGGCTTCCTAGTCACCCAGGCCTTTAGTTGACATATTCACAGACAAAGAAAGGAAAGCTCTTGTGAAAGCTAGATGAGAGGATAAAATGAAATATGTCGCTCAAAAGAATAAAGGAATATGCAATAGCCAAAAGTAGTGCAAGAAAGGAATGCCTTTAATTGCTAAATGAACCAAGATACTGAATGAAAAACAACAACCCACTACAAACTTTTACTGGAAGAAAACAACCAAGCCTATTATGAAATTATGTACTGAGACTACAGATGGTTTTTCCATAGAAGCTAAAGAGAATGATTTGGTTTGGTATCATCTTGATGCTGATCTGGACAACATATTATTGAGGTTTTTGTTTATAGGTCTACTATAGGGTCAAGGTCTATGGAGAAATATTCAATATGTAATATTGTATAATGTGTATGTTAGATACAAGTTTATGTATGTAAGCTAATGATGGCTTCCATCAATCTCAATCTATGCAGTTTCTTAGGCACAAGAAGATGCTACCTCTGCAATTTGGTCATGGATTCAAAACATAATAGCAACATGTTGATAATAGAGATGGCTTCAGTGGTGTCTTATATGAAACAAAAGGTTTTGTAAACCATACTTCAACAAAAGACAAAAATTTCTCTTTCAAAATTGGATAAGAGGACCATTGGATAACAAGTGGCATAGTTGACCCTGTTTAAAGGGAGGTCGATAGATTTTCAGGAATATTTACAACAGATTCAAATTTGTAGGCAGGATATCACCAAGTTGTTCACACGAAGGAGCTTATTTTCCTTGAAGCACATGCAGACCCATATATGAGGGAATTGACTGTCAGTGATGTTGTCATAGGTACATTCGTAACTCTTGCTGGAAACTCTTGTGAAAGCTAGATGAGATGATAAAATGAAGTATGTCACTCAAAATAATAAAGGAATATGCAATAGCCAAAAGTAGTGCAAGAAAGGAACGCCTTTAATTGCTAAATGAACCAAGATACTGAATGAAAAACAACAACCCACTACAAACTTTTATTGGAAGAAAACAACAAAGTCTGTTATGAAATTATGTACTGAGACTACTGATGGTCTTTCCACAGAAGCTAAAGAGCATGCTTTGCTTTGGTATCATTTAGGGAAGAAATAAAAAAAGTTGAGTACAACTTTATGGAGAGTTTAAGGCTTTGTATAGTGGCAATCTTCAAGTAGAGAAATTACTCATAGTTCAAATGTTTGCAAACTTGGTTGCTATTGGAAAAGTTTCAGATCCTTGTATTTTTAGAACAGATTCAAATTTGGAGGTAGGATATCAACAGTCAAAGAATCAATTTCCAATCTGATGGCAGAGGATTTTCTATCATTTCCGTATTCCTTGTAGCAACTTAAAATTTATTTTATTTTTAGTTTACTGTTAGGATTTTATTCCTAAAATCTTGTTGCCAGATGTCTAGGAAAAGAGTAATTAATTTATCCTAAGAATTTTACCACTAATTATATTTTTACATGAGGAATTAACCCATGGATAAAGTAGAGTATATTTTTCAAATAAGTTATATGAAACAAAATCTTTTGTAAACCATACTTGAATAGATGAAAAAAAATTCTCTTTCAAAATTAGGTTGAGGATTAAATTCCTCTCTGAGTTGAAGCATATACCTAGAAGTGTAAATTTCTTAGTACCAAAAAGGAAGGATGCTGGACAATTTCAAATATTACAGCAAGAAACAAAGATGGTTCTATCATTTTGACTGACTGAGAAATTGAAAAAAGCTTTGACTAAATCAGTCTTGTTACTTATCCTTGCTGCTAAACGACAAGTTCTATCACTCGTTTGAATGGCATATCAACTGGTTTGAATGGCATAAAGCCATTCATTTATTTTATTTCTGAGGAAGACATATTGGAAACTTTATTAACTTGTGAATTTACTATCTAATCTCATAATTGATGGAAAGAAACATTTATAGTTTCAAACATGCCTTTATAAAGGTAACTATGATAGGTAACAAAGTGTTAATGCAACTCGATAATAACATAATGAGCTTAGTTTCTAGAACTTTAGATGACAAATGACAGAGAGGGAAAAAAGAAAACTGTTTCCCCTCAATGATATGATTGTGAATAGAGGTGTAAGAGATCTTGAAAAAGATATTCTCAGATAAAGGTCCATGGATGAAATAGAAATTAAACAAAAACTCAGAAAGGAGATTAAGACTGTTACTGGAGATGAAGTAGTCCATAAACGTCCAAAAATGTCCCTGAAAGTTGAATCGCCCAGAAAGAAAGCCTACATCTCATAAACCATTCTGCAAAAGGTCACGCAGTGGTATTGCCATGAGAGTCAAGTTTTCACAGGAACCTAATAGCTTGCGTGAGAAAATCGATATTAGCTGGGGTGCTTTTGCAGCATTGAATATTCTTGACACAGAATAACCTCAGAATAATCTTCAACATTCTCCTTAACAATGGGCAATTACGCATGGTTACATAGAACAATGACCGGAATATATATAACACTTCATAACTACCACCATAACCAAAGGGCGCCATATTCTGATAGAGGGAAAAACGATGCTGCAGGAAAAACGCCCTACGCAGCAATCATGCAGCCTCCTCTACGGCCCTTGTCATTGTTTTTACATCGTCCTCTGCATGAATCCTTCTCTGCAGGTCCCCGCCCTCCTCTGGAGCGACTCCGCCTACGCCCTCCTCAACACCCCCGCCCTCCTTTGCATCAAACGCGGATATCTGTGCGTAGGATGGGTTCGATAACGTGGTTAGGGTAAACGGTTCCATAGGTTATAGTTACAGCCTAATAACTAATAACTAATATATTAACTAATAACTAATACGATAATGTTTTTTAAGGGTTTTTTAATGTTTTAAAACAATTTTTATTAAATTAGACGGCTGATTTTTGTTCAATCATCTAACAAAAGATCTTACGGTTACGATTAGGACAAAAAGGCATTTAGGGGAGTTCATTTTAGAGGGAAACGCCTTACGACGTAATAACTAATCCTATTATATATATTAGCAATCTCTTCCAAGTTAAAGTTTGTGGATTGCCCGGAGCTGCTTTTTGGGTGGCAGGAATGGTCATCTATAAGGAGGACAAGAAAAAGGAAAAATCATAATCATTATATTATAAAAGTCTATTTTCTTTCCCATGGAAAAAAACCATTATATCATAGAGTCTGTGAGTATCTACACCATGCTATTTCTCTACAACATTTTATTTTTGTATATGAAATAACATTTTAATTCAAATTTGTCTAATACTTTTGCCAATCATTATGAAATTGGTTTATACAAAACAAAGGCAAGTGTTTCCCTCCATTCACATGATAATGGATCAATTGAGATAGAAAATTTCACTATGATTCAATCATTATGGATATTCAATTAGAAACATTCAAATGTAATAAAGTTCCTTGCGTGCATATAATCAAATTCAAGAATCTTAATAATAGAATTCATTCAATTTAACCCAACAAAAATTGACTTATTGGTCTCATCAACTAAGAGTTTCATTAAAATCAATACAACTATGACCCATGATGATTTCAAATTCAAGAAGCTTAATATAACAGAATTCATTCAATTTAACCCCAACAAAACTGACTCACTCGTCTCATCAACTAAGAGTTTCATTAAATATAAATACAACTATGACCCATGATGATTTAATGATTCTCATTGTGATGTCCTTGAGTCATAAATCACTTTCTAACCTACTTACATTATTTATATAATTATGTTTATATACACTTATTATTACAATATCATATATTTTTGAAAGAAAGTTTTTCACTTTAAAAACAAAAGCATAAGCATAAATGAAGTCAAAACATCGTAAAGGTATGGATTTTAATAACTTTTCCATTAGTTTTCTTGTACTTCTCACACATGCAAAGTCTAACATAACTAATAAATGTGAACACATGAAGTTGTTGTTATGTGAATTTTATACAGAGAACATTGCTAAGATGCTTAAAGGAGAGGGGATTGTACATGGGCTACAGAAGATAAAGTGTCTATTATGTTCTTCCTTCTGTACATTTTGATAATAGAATTCTATGGGAAACCTAACATGCTGGTGAAATTTGGAGAAATTTTCAACTCGAATTGATTCTATAAAGCACCTTTTTCATGTGATTTGTCATTCTGATAGTGTGCATTCTCTGAAAGTTCTCATTAGGTTAGATGAAAGTTGGTCAATCTATTCGATCATGGAAAAGGAAGAAAGGTCAAGTCTCTTTATCCTTTCAATGTGACATTCAGATGACAATTATGCTTTTAGGACCTCCTCCTTCCACAAACAGAATCATTCAACACTCCAAAATGCTAAAATTATAAAAGCACACAAGGAAGATGAGATAGATCTGCCTATTTCCCACTTAAAAGAATCTTTCATGGCCACATATGTTTTCTGTCACAATGCTAGCTTATACATTTGGGAAAAACACATCTAATTCTGAATCTTCAAATCAATTCAATTGATCTTTGAAAGTTTTGGGCTCCACAATAGAGGTGTAAGAGATCTTGAAAAAGATATTCTCAGATAAAGGTCCATGGATGAAATAGAAATTAAACAAAAACTCAGAAAGGAGATTAAGACTGTTACTGGAGATGAAGTAGTCCAGAAACGTCCAAAAATGTCCCTGAAAGTTGAATCGCCCAGAAAGAAAGCCTACATCTCATAAACCATTCTGCAAAAGGTCACGCAGTGGTATTGCCATGAGAGTCAAGTTTTCACAGGAACCTAATAGCTTGCGTGAGAAAATCGATATTAGCTGGGGTGCTTTTGCAGCATTGAATATTCTTGACACAGAATAACCTCAGAATAATCTTCAACATTCTCCTTAACAATGGGCAATTACGCATGGTTACATAGAACAGTGACCCGAATATATATAACACTTCATAACTACCACCATAACCAAAGGGCGCCATATTCTGATAGAGGGAATAACGATGCTGCAGGAAAAACGCCCTACGCAGCAATCATGCAGCCTCCTCTACGGCCCTTGTCATCGTTTTTACATCGTCCTCTGCATGAATCCTTCTCTGTAGGTCCCCGCCCTCCTCTGGAGCGACTCCGCCTACGCCCTCCTCAACACCCCCGCCCTCCTTTGCATCAAACACGGATATCTGTGCGTAGGATGGGTTCGATAACGTGGTTAGGGTAAACGGTTCCATAGGTTATAGTTACAACCTAATAACTAATAACTAATATATTAACTAATAACTAATACGATAATGTTTTTCAAGGGTTTTTTAATTTTTTAAAACAATTTTTATTAAATTAGACGGCTGCTTTTTGTTCAATCATCTAACAAAAGATCTGACGGTTACGATTAGGACAGAAAGGCATTTGGGGGAGTTCATTTTAGAGGGAAACGCCTTACGACGTAATAACTAATCCTATTATATATATTAGCAATCTCTTCCAAGTTAAAGTTTGTGGATTGCCCAGAGCTGCTTTTTGGGTGGCAGGAATGGTCATCTATAAGGAGGACAAGAAAAAGGAAAAATCATAATCATTATATTATAAAAGTCTATTTTCTTTCCCGTGGAAAAAAACCATTATATCATAGAGTCTGTGAGTATCTACACCATGCTATTTCTCTACAACATTTTATTTTTGTATATGAAATAACATTTTAATTCAAATTTGTCTAATACTTTTGCCAATCATTATGAAATTGGTTTATACAAAACAAAGGCAAGTGTTTCCTTCCATTCACATGATAATGGATCAATTGAGATAGAAAATTTCACTATGATTCAATCATTATGGATATTCAATTAGAAACATTCAAATGTAATAAAGTTCCTTGCATGCATATAATCAAATTCAAGAATCTTAATAATAGAATTCATTCAATTTAACCCAACAAAAATTGACTTATTGGTCTCATCAACTAAGAGTTTCATTAAAAATCAATAAAGCTATGACCCATGATGATTTCAAATTCAAGAAGCTTAATATAACAGAATTCATTCAATTTAACCCCAACAAAACTGACTCACTCGTCTCATCAACTAAGAGTTTCATTAAATATAAATACAACTATGACCCATGATGATTTAATGATTCTCATTGTGATGTCCTTGAGTCATAAATCACTTTTCTAACCTACTTACATTATTTATATAATTATGTTTATATACACTTATTATTACAATATCATATATTTTTGAAAGAAAGTTTTTCACTTTAAAAACAAAAGCATAAGGATAAATGAAGTCAAAACATCGTAAAGGTATGGATTTTAATAACTTTTCCATTAGTTTTCTTGTACTTCTCACACATGCAAAGTCCAACATAACTAATAAATGTGAACACATGAAGTTGTTGTTATGTGAATTTTATATAGAGAACATTGCTAAGATGCTTAAAGGAGAGGGGATTGTACATGGGCTACAGAAGATAAAGTTTCTATTATGTTCTTCCTTTTGCACATTTTGATAATAGAATTCTATGGGAAACCTAACATGCTGGTGAAATTTGGAGAAATTTTCAACTCGAATTGATTCTATAAAGCACCCTTTTCATGTGATTTGTCATTCTGATAGTGTGCATTCTCTGAAAGTTCTCATTAGGTTAGATGAAAGTTGGTCAATCTATTCGATCATGGAAAAGGAAGCAAGGTCAAGTCTCTTTATCCTTTCAATGTGACATTCAGATGACAATTATGCTTTTAGGACCTCCTCCTTCCACAAACAGAATCATTCAACACTCCAAAATGCTAAAATTATAAAAGCACACAAGGAAGATGAGATAGATCTGCCTATTTCCCACTTAAAAGAATCTTTCATGGCCACATATGTTTTCTGTCACAATGCTAGCTTATACATTTGGGAAAAACACATCTAGTTCTGAATCTTCAAATCAATTCAATTGATCTTTGAAAGTTTTGGGCTCCACAATGTTTACAAGAAAAATTAGTTTGGTAGTTTGATGGGATGGAAACGAGATTAGCTCTTGGAATTACCTAGAACAAATATGATCGATTAGATGGGTCTAGAAACCAACAACCATATGAAATAGAAGAGTTTTATCATCATATAGAAATCATAGAAACTCCTCATTCATTCATACTTATTACTCATCTCCCAAGTACAAAAAAGAGCCCTTATCACTCTTCTTTTAATGAAATGAGGTGGAATTTGGTTTTTCTTCTTTGAAATGGTTGTGTTGTTATGAAGGATTCAAAAAAGATAATGTAAAAGTGGAGATCGATGGCATGAGGACTCTAATATTGAGTGGGCAAAGAGGGTTCCAGGAAATGGGAATGATGGGATGGACATGGCACAAAATGGAATGCACCCTAAGGGGAGTTCTTCTCAAAGGGAAACACCTTACAGTTTAAGAATATACAAAACTTGACTGTTAAGGCTTTTTGGACATGTGGTATTCATAAATCATGGTATAGAGCCATAGTATTGTAATACAATCTATTTACAATTAACAATATCCATGCTAAAATTATAGTAAGTGTTTTATTGTTTCTTATAATTGGATGTTTATCCATATTACCAGACCATTTAATTTATATGATTGTGTTTTGTTTCCTATATGACTCATCCTCACCATCGATTCTTGCCTCGCTACATCTACAAAATATTGTTCGAGGCATATTCACCTAAATATTGCTAATGCACCACATCTATGGAATATAGTCCTAAGAAGATCCACCCTAAGGGATCACTTTGTGTATCCATGACAAGCGATCAATTAGTGTCGAGAGAATTAAATATGTGGCAAGCTAACCCTTAAGGCTAAGACTAATTTATATGACCTCAAGTCCCTTTAGGTGTAAACATATTTTAGAGTGAAAAGAGATTTGATTCCTTAGAAATTAAATATGTGGCAAGCTAACCCTTAAGGCTAAGACTAATTTATATGACCTCAAGTCCCTTTAGGTGTAAACATATTTTAGAGTGAAAAGAGATTTGATTCCTTAGAAATGAATCCGTGACAAGCGATCATTTCGTGTCTAGAGAATTAAATCGATGTCAAGCTAACCATTAAGGCTAAGACTAATTTATATGATCGTCAAGTCCCTTTAGGTGCAAACATATTTTAGAGTGAAGAGAGATTTGATCCCTCTTGGCACTTAGTAGATCCATGTATAGAGGCTAATTTAATTATTAATTATAATTATTTGTTTTCTTGTACTCTTTATTTTACTTTTATTTTTATATAATTTGATGTCCTAATTAATAATTATAATTATTATTTTATTTTATCATAACATAACAGGAATATAATTTCTTTAGTACTAGGGTGGAGAGCCCCTTTCAATGCAATTCAGTGTATGTTCAAGCTTTAATGAAAAGATTTAATGAAAAAAAATTATTCTTCATTATCACTATTCAATAAAAAGTTTTAATTAAATTTCTTAATTTACTTGGATTTTATAAATGACGGTTTTAATTAAACCACATACTTGACTTTCAACACTATTATCATGGTCATTAATTATTTTTCTTACTCATATCAATATTCTAAAATTATCAACCTTTAAACGATTTACCTTATATAATCAAACTAATTTAATTATCTATATATTCTTTTACTTTATTTTAGTATAAAAATACTTTTACACTTATTAATAGCTTTTTGTTATTTATTTTACCATTTAACTTAGAAAATAAACCTATTAAAAAAAGTTGTGCTCACCCTTATCCAAAAAATTCTCTAACAAACCTAGCTAGTAAACCTTGGCTAAACTTATGTAAAATTTTCTAGTTGATTGTAATTACTGAAAGCTTTTACATATTTTTATTGGGTGATGTTAAAATTCTTCTTATTGATATATAAAGTTTTGAAGCTTTGTTATTAATTACTTGTTTGAGTGCTAAAATTTTCTAATTGATGTAATTGCTAAAAGCTTTTACATATGTTTATTGCGTAATGTTAAAAATCTTCTTATTGATATATAAATTTGTGAAACTTTGTTATTAATTACTTGTTTGAGTGCTCGGATCGTCAATAATGCATTTTCAAATTTTGTAATTGCTATGATTGTGGTTCAATGTAACATTATGTTATACCCCAAAACATAAAAGTTTATTTACTTAATATATATATATATATATATATATATATATATTTAAATTCTAATGCTAAAATTTACAATTTTCATAATTTTAATTAAATTGTAATTAACATTAATACATTAGCAAATATAAACTAATAACTACATTTCAATCATATAAACAAC
Source organism: Pinus taeda (assembly GCA_000404065.3). Lineage (NCBI taxonomy): Eukaryota > Viridiplantae > Streptophyta > Pinopsida > Pinales > Pinaceae > Pinus > Pinus taeda. Next base: position 17,156 of record APFE031416975.1, on the reverse strand, counting down.
TTCATTAAGATTTTTTTTTCAAATTTGAGAATATCAAAATCTAACCTTGCATAAAAACAAAATTTAAAAACAAAAACATGTTAATTTCTATTACACTACTCTTAAATAAATACTCTGGAATAATGTTTGTAAAATAACTAATCACTTATAACATAAATAAATACTCTGGAATAACGTTTGTAAAATAACTAATCACTTACAACATAAGTGAACCTTAAACTTTTTTAGTAAAATTTAAATGAATTAATCACTTACACCATAACAAGCGTTAAAATTGGCACTGTAAATTGCATTGAGAATGACAGTGAGAATGAAAGGTGCATTTCATTCACCAGAGCACCTAAATCTTGCATTCCAACCCATGACTAATACTTTGACAAAATAAAACAGTAAAAACTGACATCCAATTATCTTCTTATCTATTCAAGATGAATGGATTATTTCTTTTAATATTTATTGCATTCTTGAGGGCTGAATTTATTTTTCTACCTATAGCTCTCTCGAGTAGTAGGGTGTCTAGAAACTCAAAAGTGTGGATTAAAACGAGTCATTAGCACATCAATTGTCTTAATCCTTTTGTCCTGCACTACAACTAAGTAAATACTCTATTGAAGATTTAATGTTTGTGAAAGGACAATTCTAAATCATACCACATGCGAACTACCCTAAATTGCATCTAGCAATCCATCTAGTAAATTTTAACTCAAATAGTTTTTGAAAAAATAATTAATCATTGAACAATAACAATGGCAATGTAAAGTGAATTTGTACCCTGGACAATAACAATGGAAATATAAAGTGCATTTGTACCCCTGCATAATTTTGGGAGAGAATGAAATGTGCATTTCATTCCCTTCCACGTATATTCACATTTTATTTTTTAATTTCATATCTCCTCCAACTGCTCAAAGAAATTTATAAATATCACATAAATCCCCAATAATGTAACTCTCATTGGAGTCTGCTAAAAATCATCAAGCTTGAAAAATATATATATAATATATATATATATATAAAATCAAAACATACAAATACAATACAATAGCAATAGCAAGGACAATGAAAGATCCACTTATTTCTTGAATGGTGAAACAATGAAGTCAGAAATCCCTCAATTACATATATACTAAGTACTCTGGCGATCTTAATAATAATAATGTGGGTTAAAATTTCAAGTTTGAAATCCTGTAGTTACACAATGAACAACATTAAAAATTGTAAACTTAAAAATAAAATAAAAATAAAACATCCCTTGTTACTTGTTGATTCATGCAGATACCCATCTACAGTAATATCAATTTTTTCACCGTCATTCCAATGAATACAACTGATACGAGAAATAACAAGTGGTAATCTAGAGTTCATAAGAAGGCTACGTGATGTTGTTGAAGTCCATCGCCAGACTAATCTTGAGGTACGATCTCTTATTGAATGCCTTACAACCTATCATAACAGTAACAAAATGCCCCGTCCGGCATTGCCTACCATAAGGATTTCATAACATTAGGTAAATAATAGTAACAATATCAGGTGATGCTGCCCAGTCATAAATGAATTGATTTTATCATTGATACTAACCGAGCCATGAGTAGCCATTCCAAAAACTGTACTCGACTCCAAATTTGAATCAACCCGCTTGAACTTGGTTCCATGAGAGTTAGCATGTAGCTTGTTTCCTTTTAAAACATCGACCTCTTCATTCTCCACTCCATTAACCATCACCTCCATCTGCGAGTCCTCTGGTTCCTTCGCTGCTATCTGTGCTCCCAACAACATTTTCTTCCACTTCCAAATATCTAGTTGTAACATAACACAAACATACGACGCCCCTATGCCATTTTATAAAGGGTTTACAGAGCCTCTGATTGGCGTAATTGGAATGTTAATTGGAATTGGATTTGGAATGTTAATTGAATTCCAAAAGGCTTGTCGCCTTGCTTCTTGGAAATTGTATGAATATTCAAAACACGCTCGAAGAAAAAAATAAATTCAAAACAAGGTAAAAATTGTCGACTGAAACAAAATTTGTTGCGGCCATCTCCCAGCTTATAGAGAATATTGGGGAGGCTCTCTCAATGAATCTTGTGGAAAAACTATGACAGGTAACGTAAATGCAGTTCTTTCAGGAGGGAAACCCGCGTAACTTGAATAACGATGTAATTTAATAATCGTAACTGAACTGATTAATACCTGTCGAATATCACTATCTCAATCCTCTAACATTCAATTTCCCTGTGTCGCTTCAGACCTCAGAACGTTTTTCACCGATGATCTAATGGCTGGAAATGATTTAATCGTCTAACAATCCATTTAACGGCCCACATCGAGACACGGTGACATGAAGGGTAGTTCGTCTCAGAGGGAACGCCTTACGGCGTAAAAATAGTGATGGACAGAACCTTCAACCTACCATCAGTCTCCTTTTATCTTTGGCATTCAAATTTGCTTTACAGATTTGTCAGCCATATTTTTATTACATATTTTAATCCTAATTTATTTAAATATTAAAATCAAATCATTAGAATCTCAAAGTCGATGTTCAAGGAATTTTGAAGATGATAAACTTAATTTGTGGTTTAATAAAAGGGAATTGAGAGAATTTGTAATGAGTGGTAGATTAATAGATTATTTTTTTCCCAAAAATAATGGAAATTTTGGTAAAATTTTGATAAAATCTGGTTCAAATTTTAAGATTTTAAATTTCTCAGGGTTTTTGATGGTACTACTCTATTTATCAAAAACATCATCCAAGCCTGTAAAAATTTTTAAATTTCTTTTTTAAATATGCTGATAATTCCTAGACTTTAAAATCCTTCTTCATTTGTAATGATATATATAATTTTAACCTAGAGAAAACTCGTAAGTTGGGATCAAGATAGGAGTTGAAAACAAGTAGCCCAAGCCAGCGAAAACAGGTAGCTTAGGAGAGCAACTATGGAGTTTTGGTTTGTCATTTGTGAGTCGACTTTTCAGTGGGCTGAGTGAGCCGTTTAAGAATTCTGTTCAGGGATAAGTATGGATGGATTAATGGAGAAGTATGTGGCCCGTTCGAATTTGGGACTGTGCGAGGTTCCCTAAGCTGAGAGGCCACTGTGAGGTGGATCTTAAAGAAGCAGCCAAACGACTTTTAAATAAGCAGCAGCTAAGTTAAATCAGAAGCACTTAAGATAGCGGCCCTTTAGGTTCTAGAGTTAAGGTTATAGTTAATAATGATATAAGTTTAGCTATTAGGGCTAAGGTTATGATTGGATTCCGGTAATAACATTTTTTTGGTTTGATTACTTAACAAATTTATTATTGGTAAATGGGTGAATCGGAATACTGGAAATGATGGGAAGGATAAGGTAAAAACAAGTAAAAGTAATGAACCACTAAATTACAAATAAATCAATGAGAATGTGGAAGTAATGAAAAGGAAAAATCATTAAATCACTGAGCATGTGGAAGTAATGAAAATGAAAAATCATATATATACATTATTGTTTAAAAAATATTGGTATCTAAAAATTTTGGTAATTTTTTAAAAAATAATTTAATTATTAATTTAATATAAAATTTTAAGTTTATATATATATATATATATATATATATATATATATTATAAATACATTTTTGTTAAATTTTTACTTAAAAGATTGTTATATTATTACATGATTAGAAATCATACACACATATATTTGAAAATCAATTTTCAAATAAGGAAAAATAGTAATTTCTAAATTATTCAAGACTACATTGTATCACAATCCTATGAATTTCTTCAAATTATCAATTGTTGTTTCAATCTCCATCTCACCCACATCATTCATGGATTCTTCATTTTGCTCATTTTCAAGAGCCTTCACTATAACACGGTTGAATCATATACACATATATTTGAAAATCAAGGAAGGACAAATAGTAATTCCTAAATTATTCAAGACTCCATTGCATCACAATCCTATGAATTTCTTCAAATTATCAATTGTTGTTTCAATCTCCATCTCACCCATATCATTTATGGATTCTTCATTTTGCTCATTTTCAAGAGCCTTCACTGTAACACCAGTTGCTTCTTTTATACCTTCATTATTTTTTTCGAAAGACATTGGCTTCACTTGCTTCTTTTATGCCTTCATTAATTTGTTCAAAGGGCATTTCAAGCCATTCTTCAATAAGTTTTAACTTTGCATCATAATCACGCTTGAGATCTTCAATCTTGTTTGTTCTTTTAACAATTGCTATGATTTCATCATTATGTTCTTCATCAAAAGCAAACAACAATTTATCAATCAACCTCTTTTCAAAGATAACTTGCAATTCATTTTCATAGCACAAATATCTATTATCAAATTTAATTGCAAATTCCTCTTTCTTCCATTCATCAGTTATTGTTGAACCATCCACAACTTTTTCCTCTGCTATACTGGAAATGATGAGAAGGATATTGTAAAAACAAGTAAAAGTAATGAAACACTAAATTACAAATAAATTAATGAGAATTTGGAAGTAATGAAAAGGAAAAATCATATATATACACCACTATTTAAAAAATATTGGAATTTAAAAATCATTGGTAAATTAAAATAAAAAATAAAAAGAATTATTATTTTAATATAAAATTTTAAATTATATATATAATATTTGTTAAAATGTTTACTTAAAGGATTGTTATATTTTCATGTGACTAGAAATCATACACACATATATTTGAAAATCAAAGAAGGACAAATATGAAATAAACTCAGGATTGTTTCTCAGCTCTCAGGTGAGAGGTGAGAAACTAGCTCAACATGGGAGTGACTGCAAAAGGCATTTTGGTCGCCGGCAAAAAAGCTCATACATGTATAAGGTTACAAGTTTGTTGAGGAGCTTGAACAACTCCCTAAGAAATAGGATCTAAATCCTAAATAAAATAGTTCAATCTCAACACACAACAAGTGACTATTAATGAATTAATCTTGAACTAACTAAATTTCTCCATTATTTCCAAGTCTCCCCTTTAATGGAGAAATGGAACATAACACCTCTTGGTCTAATTCTTTGGGAAGACTTTATAATTTCATTTTTACCTTTCTTGTTGTTACTTAATGATAACACTTCTTCCTTAATTTATTCAAGTGCATGATGTAAGTGGGTTGTGGTTTTCTTCTCATTATTTGCAATAGTTCTTCAATACATACATAAGTGGGTTGATGTGCTTTGTCATTACCTTCATCTATACCTAGTTCAGTGGACTGTTGCCACATTAGCCTATAGTAATGCCTAAATTATTCAAGACTCCTTTGCATCACAATCCTATGAATTTCTTCAAATTATCAATTGTTGTTTCAATCTCCAAGTCACCCACATCATTCATGGATTCTTCATTTTGTTCATATTCAAGAGTTTTCATTGTAACACCAGTTGCTTCTTTTATACCTTCATTATTTTTTTCAAAGGACATTGGCTTCACTTGCTTCTTTTATACCTTCATTAATTTGTTCAAAGGACATTTCAAGCCATTCTTCAAAAAGTTTTATCTTTGCATCATAATCAAGCTTGAGATCTTCAATCTTGTTTGTTCCTTTAACAACTGCTATGATTTCATCATCATGTTCTTCATCAAAAGCAACAACAATTTATCAATCAACTTCTTTTCAAAAATAACATGCAATTCATTTTCATAACACAAATATCTATTATCAAATTTAATTGAAAAATCCTCTTTCTTCCATTCATCAATTGTTGAATCATCCATAAATTTTTCCTTTGCTATCTATACACCTAGCTATAGATAATCGGAATAATGGAAATGATGAGAAGGATATCTTAAAAACAAGTAAAAGTAATGAAATACTAAATTACAAATAAAGTAATGAGAATGTGGAAGTAATGAAAAGGAAAAATCATATGTATATACCACTGTTTAAAAATATTGGAATTTAAAAATCATTGGTAATTTTTTTAATATAATTTAATTATTATTTTAATATAAAATTTTTAAATTTATATATATATATAATATATATATATATATATATATATATATAATTACAATACATTTTTGTTAAATCTTTACTTAAAGGATTGTTATATTGTCATATGACTAGAAATCATACACACATATATTTGAAAATCAAGGATGAACAAATATGAAATAAACTACCAACTCTCATAGGTGAGAAGTGAGAAACCAGCTCAACATGAGAGTGTCTGCAAAACGCATTTTGGTTACATGCGAGAAAGCTCATACATATATAAGGGCACAAGTTTGTTGGGGAGTTCAACAACTCCCTAAGAAATAGGATCTAAATCCTAAATAAAATAGTTCAATATCAACATACAACAAGTTACTATTAATGAATTAATCTTGAGCTAATTAAATTTCTTCATTATTTCCAAGTCTCCCTCTTAATGGAGAAATGAAACATAACACCTCTTGGTCTTAGTCTCTGCGAAGACTTTACCATTTCATTTTTACCTTTCTTGTTGTTACGTAATGATAACACTTCTTCCTTAATTTATTCAAGTGCATGTTGTAAGTGTTTTGTGGTCTTCTTCTCATTATTTGCAATAGTTCATCAGGTTCTGGAGTCGAAGAATTTTCTTCAATAGTTGTAGATTCTTCAATACATACATAAGTGGGTTGATGTGCTTTATCATTACCTTCGTCTATACCTAGTTCAGTGGTCTGTTGCCACATTATCCTATAGTAATGCCTAAATTATTACCTATTTATATATTTATACTCATGAGTGTTTTTCTATGATGTTGGGCCGAGCAAATTGTGCCAAAATATGGAGACTTATTTTCATCGTCCTCTTTTGAATACAAAATTGACATATGGAATATGTGTCCAAATCCCCATGTGAAGTTTAGGTTGTAAGTTGCGCTAACCTTCATCTACATCCACAAGTTTAGGTTGTAAGGTTGCGCTAACCCTCATCTACATCTGCTCAGCCAATTTTCGTTGAAGTGTAGCCATAGTAGAGTGGTGTAGTTACATGCGTGTCACCTTCTCCTATCAAGCACCCACATCATCCATTAGAATAAATCCCAAATAAGGCAATAATGCACACTCTGGCTTTTTGAGAGGTAATGAAACCTCCCCAATTGCATGTGAGGGAATTCGATGAGTGATATTTGCTTAGGTGTTGAATCGCGGGATGAAGACCACAGAAACAGAGGACATGATTGAATATCTTTGCTTAGGAATTCATTAATCATTTCTCTATTTTTAATAAGATATCACTTTTGGTATGTTCTTACCTTATATTTTGGCATTTTTTTTACACACAATAGGAAATAAGGTCGTGTTAGTTCTCTGGTGCAGACCTATCTACCATTTTTCTTAGGAAGAATGTCATTGTGCATTCAATATAGAAAATATAAAGGTGGATTACAACATATGATGCTAGATGAACAATCCAATTATAGAGAGGTAGTGATTGTTTGCTCAACCCATTACAGGTCGTTGAAGCTTCTTTGTAGTGTACTTTTTGGGGTGGGTGAGTATATAGCTACAAAAAAGGCTCTGGGTAAGGCTATATCTTTTAGAGCTGATTATGTTGATGCACAATGTGATCTTGGGTCAGTCGTGAACGCCATGGGGGAGAATGAGAGTGTCATACAAGAGTTTCAAAAAGCCATAGACCTAAAGCTAGATCATATGGATTCTTTGTATAATCTTGGAGAGTTGTTTAGAGATGTTGTACCAAATAGCTGCAGAAATGTACAACAAGGTACTTGCTATCTGGCGTGCTCTGAACAACAAAGTGGTGGCATTGTTGGGTGTTGGAGAAATTGTAGAAGCTAAGAAAACTTTGAAAGATGTTTTCAAAATGAAAAATAGGGTAGAGTTATATGATGCTATTACACATTTAAAGCATCTCCAGAAAAGGAATAAAAGGTTTTTTTCAATGATTAGAAGAGTAGACCAGCACGAAGGTTCTGAAGATCAGGTACAGAAGGGATCTGGTAGTGCAATATTTGAAGAAGGAATATTGGTTGTTGAACCAGGAAGGTTTAGAAGGGTAAGTGGAGAAACCACACCTAGAAAATACTTGTCATGTGCTCTAAATATCATAAGCTTCCATAGGCTAACTAGATTAAATCTTTGTAACACAAATCTTCTGAAAAAGGAATTAACTAAAACATAAGCTCTCATTACTCAATCTAGCAGTGGTGTATCGGAGAAAACCATCCTCAAAACAAATCTTTAAAATTTTTACAGAGATTACTTTATTTTCTCAAGCCAAAAACATTCTAAGGAGTTGTCAAGGTAGTGAATGAAAGAGTGTTAATTGTATTGGATGGGACATGATCAGGCAAAGTGGATTTGGGCTTGTTTTATGCCATTCTTCTCCCATTTGTGCAGGTCCCCAGAAGAAGATAAAATTTTGTACTTTTGATGTTTTGGTGTGGCATTCAGTAAAGGGTATTAGTGCACAGATTAGGAAGCTAGATTCAAATTCCTATATTAGAATGCTAAGGCTGGTTTATCTTCCATCAGAAGTAGTCAATGACATTATCGAAGTTCATGGAGAGGATGACACTACAAGTATCTCATATCCCAAGTTTCTAGAAATGTTTGATGATCCAAATTGGGGGTTTGGCATCATGAACACCTTAGTAAATCTTGAGGTAGGTGATAAGGTGCATCATGGTCCTCTAAATTGTGCAGTTTACCCCTTCATCTTTTTCCATTTCATTTGTTTTGTCAAAGTATTAAGTTTATGATTTCTAAACATGACAGATATGTCATCTTCTCCATTCCATTGAGATTACAACTAAGCTCCCAAAACCTTGAGCTTATGCTTCAAGAAAAAAATTAACTTCTTTCCTATATGATGCATAAATTATTAATCTTTTGATCAGGTGTTGTAATGTATATATGCATAGCTTTCCTGTTTTTATTTTTATTTTTAAACATTTATTAAATTCCATGATTATATATGGTGAATGATCATTTTTTCTCCTTCATTTCCTTCCTATTTAGTATGCCCTAACAAGGAAGGGAGTCTTGTTGAAAGTATGGACCCCTATTAGATGGAGTCTTCTAAAATCTTACTAAAAGTATCCATCCCTATCAGATGAGGTCATCTAAAATCTTATTGAAAGTGTTTATCCCTTAATTAATACCTTCTAATCAAGGTCACCTAAAGAGTGTTTTAAAGTATTTACCCCTTAATTAAGCCCTTCCAATTAAGGCCTTATTGAAATTCAAGTACCCAAACCATGAAGAGAAAACCTTTCAAAGCTTAGAAAATGCCTCCACTGCTTAAGCTAGTAGAGGCGGGGCTTCTTAAAATTGGGGTGAACTATGTAATGGATTTCTACATGTACAACTCTAGAAACCCTAATTTTCTTAATAATCAAGTGGGGAACATATCCATGTTCCCTACTATATTGGTTTGTAAACAAGCTGCATTTTTGCTTACCATTCATTCCTGTTGCATAAGGTTGTTTGTTTGAGAGACAATGTAGTCCATGCTTCTTACATTTTGAAAGTTTATTCCCTTCAAATTATGAGGCATATTATGATCTAAGTAACCTATTCCCAGACATGATTTAGTTTTTTGGTTTCTTGGTGCTTTTCTATGTCCAAATTTAGTCTCCACTTTGTTGTGAGTTTTTCCATTGCTGGGTTTTCTATTTTGTGACCCTGTAGTGCGATCCTTAAGACACGAGATCATGTGATTGTGGTTGCAATGGTGGGATCATGACAAGTTCTTATCAATATTCTTTGAAATATGGTGGAATTTAGAGGGAAGAGGATTATCCATATATTGGAAAAGATGACGCGTACACGTTTAACAAGAACAAAATTATGGCACATGTTTCAAATTTCAACGTTGTTTCTATTGATGAAGATCAAATTTCTACAAATATGGTGAAGAATGGACCTCTATCAGGTACTCCATAATGTGAACATATTTCTTTGTTATTTTATTAGAGAAATACACTTTTATTGCAAATAACCTATGCAATTTAATAAGGACTGGTTTTATCTACTATTTCCATTGGAAAAAGTATCTTGACATTAAGGGAGATTTTTAAATTTTGTTACCTAAATCGAAGAGATTAAATTTTGGTTAATTTATTTATAATTTTTTGCTTGGAAGGGTGATTTATAAGTTGCAGCGAGTGGTTTCAATGTAATGCTTTTTGAGTTTTTTTTGGGTGTGTGGTCATTATTTATGTAATTTTATAGGCTATATTCATACTATAGCTTATGGTCATTATTTATGTGAAGTTACTGTTTATTTTCATAATGGAACCTCATTATGTTGAGATTTTATCACTTATTTGTGCCTTTTGATGTCATAATTGTTTGTGAGTATGAATAATCTTAGATGCATAAGAATTATAAAACATGAAACATATTATGTATAAACCTCTACCCATTCAAAAGCTTGATAAGATCCATTAGTGATCAATCTATGTTGTGGAGTCCAACACTAACATTTGATGTGCCCTTAATTTTTGTTTGTTGGAAATATTAACCCTCTTGAACATTAGATAATTTTGGTTAGAAAATAGAAAAACAAGAAGTTGGTATGTAGTAAGTCAGTTTCTTCTGGTAGTCATTTATTCCATGTGGATGTATGGATGTTTTTCCATCAAATAAATGTTGAGGGAATCACTGTATCATTTGCAGTAGGAATCAATGTTGCATTTATACAGACATACATAGGAGTTGTATATTTCTCATACATTTGCAACAAGTGCAACTTGGATCAAAATATGATCTTGGTATGATATGGTTCTACTGGCTTTTATCCCATTAGAATGAAGGACAATCCCTATTAGATCATAAAGAACTCATGGCTACCTAAATGTGGAGAAGATGGATACTACAAACTTTGCATGAGACATAAGATTTGCATAGTCAACATCATGGTTTCCACTGTTGCAGCGGTTTGAGCATTCAAATTAGATAAGTTTCTTGTATATACCTATTTATTTATACTTTGATTGAAACTATGTTATTGAATGCACATACATATTCAATATACTTTAAATATACTTTTTTCAAGTATACTGAAGGATTTAAGTATTTTAAGGATTTACAAATGAAACACTATTTAAGAATATTAGTATGGTTTTTGGTTCAAAAAATGCCAGTTAAAAGCTTCAAACTCTAGCTTCCAAGCTTGTTAGCATTGTGAATTCATTTTGAGATTGATTGAATCTTCTTGAATAATTGAACTTACATAATTTTTAATGTTGGGTATGTTCTAGTAGATGTCTCATTGCTAGCAAAGAATCAAAACTAGTTACAAAGTGTGGACAAGAAGGGAAAATAATCTTTTACTCCAACGTTGAACCAAATTGGTCAAAGTGAGGCTTCTTTTTGTGCACCAAAGATTCTGGAGGAAGTTTGTGTTGGTAGCTCCTCATTAAAGTAGGTGAAGTCTTTTTTTTTCTTACGCTGTAATTTTTTACCATGCCAAAATGTTATAAGTGACCTTCCTAATGAAGTAAACAACTCATCAAGATCAAATTGTCCACAAATGAGGAAGCCTCAAAAGTGAATACATAACCAAAGAAAAGGGTGGTCATTTAAATTATTTATAGTATATCTGAGTGTTAGTTTGTATTGAAATTATTAGAAGGCATTAACCTGAAAAATGTATCCATGATTCAAGGTATCTTTAATAATACCTTGCACTGAGATTCAAGACAAACAACCTCCTTTGCATGATTAGCAGGAATAGAAAGCAATATTTGCTTCTAATTGAAAAATCTTAGCAAAGTGGCGATACTATTAGCGGACTAGAGACCACCCTGTAGGAAGTGTCAAGTGCCAACAACCCTGTTAGGGTTTGTCAGTGAATGCTACCATGGAGCCAACTGAAATGTTGAGGTGGTCATTGGCTGGGAGGCTAGTATAGAAAGTAGTATAGGGTATAGCCTCTTATAAGGAAGTTCCTTATAATATTAAAATGTGAGATATGAATTATTTTAGATTGATTACCTGATCTGATTTTGGAAGTAGGTATTCTTCACTTCAATTTGCTTAAAGTCAAAATCTACGGGTCAGTAGAACCAACCAACAACAGCTTGTTTGTAAAATATTCCTTGCCATTCTTCATAAATGAATGCTACCTTTGAGACAACCGTAGGGTCAATAATTGAAAGGCCAGTGTGGAGAGCAGTATAGGTTGTTTGCTTTTAACATTAAAGTGCAAAGATGTTAGACTTTATGGTAATTCTTTGAACTAATTTAATATATTTCTTTTGTATCTTTTCTTATTTTAACAATGTTATTTGAAGAAACTGCTAAATTTGAAACATAGCTACTAATATCAACTATAGCTGAGAAAAACCCCAAAAGTATATAGACTTCCATTTTTTAATTACATCATTTTAATGACTCAGACCATTTTTCAATTTGCTTGACATATTCCTTAGTGTGATTGTGTGTTTAAAGGAGGTTACTGTTGAGAAACGACAACAAGAAAATCCAGTTTAATCTGTCGTTGAATTAAACTGAGAATTAAAATCGAATTATATTCTCATAACAACTTGTAAATAGTTAATTAATTAACTTAATTAGCTTAGGAATTTCAAGTTGGAAGTCTTTATGTAGTCATGTATATGTTCTCCCTAAGTTTTATGGGTCCAGTATGAGTTTAAATTGAGTTGTAAATTAGATCACTCAGTTCATTGAGTTAAGTTTAGTTAAACTAGCTCTAAATTATTTGTTGACACCTAATCCTCAGCGATTGGGAGAATTTGAATGTGAACAGTCATCAAGAAGATGAACTGAGCGGTCACATTCATGTATATAACACATAGCTACCTAATGGAATAAACGTATCAGTTTTTATGGAGTTACTCCTGGCCTGACATGGTATCAGAGCACAGGTCCCAGGTTCTTTTTTTTTAGCCTTGCCTTGTAACTCCTCTGTCCCATAATCTGCTGCCTCTGCCTGAATGCATCTGTCTGGTTAACGCCTGAAGGAGAATGTTGTTATGTAATGTATTGCCCACCATATGAATTCTTTCGGTTTCAAAGCTCAAGTCTCTTAATATTGGATGCACATGACCAAAAATTGGCTGCGGTAAAACAAGGAACTGGGCAGGCATTAAATTCCCATCTTCATGCTCATGCTATTATTTTTCTGGTCCGTTTCCTGACTCCCAACTTTGGCCTTCTTGAGAAATCAGAGCTACCCAATCTCTTTTAATTGCTTCCTTGCCCTTTCTACCCACCTGGTCGAGGATTTTAAAGAGAGGAAAAGGAAGGTCCAGTTCGCCTGCCACAGTTTTCTTCTTGAAGGTGAAGAGAATGTTAGGAAGACCTGCAATGGAGTTGTTGTGCTCCCATTTATCGAGAGTCAGGATTCTAGAGCCGTGGTATGAGAGCTGTTAAATGCTGCCTGATACGTTTTGAAGCTATTCCAACGAATGTTGTTTCATATATCGTATGTGTATGTAACATTTCATATGGTAAATGGTATACAACGAATGATGTTTCATATGCCTGATAGCGAATGTGTATGCAACATTTCATATGGTAAATGGTATACAACGAATGTTGTTTCATATGCCTGATATCGAATGTGTATGCAACATTTCATATGGTAAATGGTATACAACGAATGTTGTTTCATATGGTAATGATATCAAATGCTGCATGATACGTTTTGAAGCTGCCTGATATCGAATGTTTTAAATGTTGCCTGATACATTTTTTAATGGTATGGTGAATGGTATATGATCCAACGAATGTTGTTTCATATGGTAATGATATCGAATGTGTATGCAACATTTCAAATAAGTTCGAATGCAGCTTTGAATAGTTCGAATTCCATTTGCAACTGAGATTCTGTGCTTCTGCCTCTACAGTTGGATCCGATTTGATTGCTGGTGCCATTCATATCTTTAATGCTTTGCTGAGGTTGACCGCTGTAAATTACAGTTCAAAGAATGCGCATGAACATGGTATAATACAGTGGTTTTTAATATTGCTCTATGGCATATACATTGAAAGATATATGTA